>RXPK01005062.1:0-106304 GCA_004143645.1 Protaetia brevitarsis | reverse complement strand
AAAATTGTTTCAAATAAATGTTGCTTCGAATCATATCTCTAACACATTTTAAAATTAGTTTCAGTAATGGGGACTTCCGGTTTACCGGAAGTGATACTAACTTTATTATTTTAAAATGAACATCCTGTATATTATTGTACTTTTGGATTCCTTGTTAATTTTAAATAACAATACGTTTAGGCATACATTGGAGCTAAGTTGTACCGTTTCCGAAATTACATGACGTTTTCGAAAAAAATGACATTTGCAATGTCTCAGTGTTTGGAATATTTCCGGAAATACGAAAGTTAGAAAGATGCGGTTTTCAGTTTCGTTTAATCATGAAACGCACACGTCTTTTATTTAAAATTGTTGCGTTTAAACTACCAAAATTATTAAATAGGGCTCTGTAATTTTCGAACTCTAAAATCATGGATAACTTGATTTTTTTAATTTAATGGTATAGCAATTTTACATAAATGGATGTAAAATTTAATTTTTTTCGATTTTATACGAGTGTCATTGTGTCTATCTCCAAAGTTTGGAGATATTCGCGATTTTCAGTTTTTCATGATAGATACGTATTGCGAATGCCGGCCACCTTCCCCTCGCATTTCACCAGGCTTGGACTGGCTGCAGTAATACTGGCATGTTTAGAAAGTGGCCAACAGAATAGAATAAGACCACTGGAAACAAACAAAACTTGCAAATTACAAAAAAAAAAGAAAACAACATTGCGAACTTTTTCGAGAAAGTGATGTTTTCAGACGAAGCTACCTTCCACAAAAATGGATTTGTGAATCGTCACAATTGTCGTTATTATGACACACAAAATCCCATCGATTTATTGCAGCACATAGTCATACAGAAGGTCATGAACGTGTGGGCAGTATCATTGGACAACATATCATAGGCCTGTTCTTTCATAACCAACGCCTGATGGTTTGGGTTTATATGGAATTTCTTCAGAATAATTTGGGCGTTCTGTCAGAAAATATTCCGTTAGCTACTCGTCAGCTGATGTGGTTCCAACACGATGGTGCTCATCTGCAATACTGTCGAATTTCGTCAGTTTTTGGATGTGTCTTTTTCAGACCGCTGATTGGCGTGGAGACAGATGACACATGGCCTCCGAGATCGCAGATCTACAAGCTGCGATTCCTTTTTATGGGGTTTCATTAAAAATGAAGTTTATGAGAAGCCACCAACAACACCCGATGATATGCGCCATCGTATTTTAAAAGCGTTTCAAGAAGTCACACCAGAAATGCTCAAACGTGTTTGCAAAAGCGATTTCAATAATGTAGCGCCTAAAACGGATCGCATTTTGAATATTTGTACAAATTCTCTGTATAATGACGGCACTAACATTTAAAGTGTAACCTGTTGCGAGGAAGACGCTCGATGTGTATGTACGTCATTCATTGGACAGAGTAATGTAGTTCGAAAATGTTCTGATTTATGGATATACCAGTAATGTTGTGTTTTCTTTTATCTTTGCTATGTTCATTTCCAAAGTGCTTCAATAAATTCTACATTTTTTTAATTTCAAGTTTTTATTATTATTATTATTATGACTGCAGTCAGTCCCAAGCCTGGTGAAATGCGAGGGGAAGGTGGCCGGCGCTTCGCAATACGTATCTATCATGAAAAACTGAAAAATCGCGAATATCTCGAAAACCTTTGGAGATAGACACAACGACACTCGTATAAAATCGAAAGAAAATTAAATTTTACACCCATTTATGTAAAAATTGCTATAGCATTCAATTTAAAAAAAAATCAAGTTATCCATGATTTTATAGTTCGAAAATTACAGAGCCTATTAATAATTTTGTAGTTAAACGCAACAATTTAAAATAAAAGACGTGTGCTGTTTCATGATTAAGCGAAACTGAAAACCGCATCTTTCTAACTTTCGTATTTCCGGAGATATTTCCAAACACCGCAGACATTGCAAATGTCATTTTTTTCGAAAAACGCCATGTAATTCGGAAACGGTACAACTTAGCCCCAATGTAAGCCTAACGTATAGTTATTTAAATTTAACAAGGAATCCAAAAGTACAATAATATACAGGGCGTTCCATTTAAAATAATAATTTTAGTATCTACTTTCGGTACAATCGGAAGTCCGCCATTACTGAAACTAATTTTAAAATGTGTAGAATATGATTCGAGCAGCATTTACTTGAAACATTTTTCCAAAAAAACAATAATAAATCGGCTATGGACCGTTGCATCTTAGGCTGGACACCCGGTATATGCAACAGCTATTTTAGGATTAATGCATATCTAAGCTGCTTCCACCAAAGTTCAGAGTACATATCTGTGTGTAATAGCTCAACCATATGGAATACGTCATTTTAGATTATTACTTGCAGTCTTACCCGGATTATTGTACGAACGCTTCATTACATGTTTGATGTCGGAGCTGATGTTAATCTGGTATGGCGGGCTCAAGATCGGTCTAAGTACTTTGCGCTGGATATAATCTGCTTTATAGTTTCGGTAATGCAAATAGAAATAAAGTGTCTGCTTTAATTATAACAAATAAGGTTCTGGTTTTAGTGGGACGTAAAACACACTTGCCAGTAAACCATCTGTAAATCGACAATAACTATGTGTTTAAATGCACGATGATCTTCTTGCTCTTATTTTAATATAACCAAAGTGGTTCGAGTTTAATTTGTGAAAGAGCTATTATTAAGGAAATTGTTGTTCTTACTCAAAAGTAAAAACCTACTAAATTATCTGTCTTTATTTTTCTTCGACTGAAACAATAAAAGGGTAGTGACGCTCTAAATAGAATTTCCTTTGTTTGAGGAATGATAAAAAAAATAATTTATGCATATCCAGTAACAACGAACTGATCTCTGATCTGTCAGCTTGATAGCACTTCTTACATTAGCGGTTAAGTTTTGTAATAATATTATTTCCATTTTTTTAAGGACATTGATACTTGTGAGGAGAAAAAATAAATGTGTTATGCAATATATTGTGATGCTACAAGGTAGCACATGGTCCGGATAAAAAAAAATATATATTAAAATAAGAATAATACCGTACTTAAATTATTAAAATCAAATTTCAATCATCCCAGTGTAATCTGTTTTATTAATTTTATATCAAAAGTATACCCTCTCAAATGCCAGATGCCACGCCGGGGGAGAATTTGAGATTACAATAGCCTAGAGCAGGGGTCGCCAAACTACGGCCCGCGGGCCAGATCCGGCCCGCTGCGTATTTCAATCCGGCCCGCACAAGTTGTAAGCACCAAGCGGTTAATTCAGCTATTGCCGGTAGGTTTTCTCACCCACAATAAGGGTTTACGAAAATTATTGTACCGGGAGGTATCTACATCTACTATTCACCGACTGATAGTCAACTGATGTCGCGGTAAATAAGTCCGGTTAATAAATTTACTATGAACGCTTTCGGCGTACTTCGCAATATTTCTAAGCTTATTTAGAATTAAATTTGAAATATTCATGAATAGATTTGCGATAAAGCTGAAGAAGTGTGCCCAAAGAAGAAGAGTTGTTTTTCTGTTGACCTCTCAGCTCAAGCGACTGTCAGATAAATTGAGAATATCACAATATGCTTCTTAATGGAGAAGGCAAAAAATGTCTAGTGGTTTCTGTCAGTTCTTGATGAGTCAACAGTCATTGTTGATACTGCCCAAATATTTTTATTTTGTGCAAAGCTTTCAATAAGTCATTGCATAATTCATCAAACACCTCTATCCATTTTGCATTATTGAACCAGTTGTGGCAGTGGTTAATTTTATTGGCTCTCGGCGAGTTAACCATCGCCAGTTCGATGAAAAGTTTTATTGAGATTTTTGGAACTCAGAGAAATTATTAATATTTTTTTAAATGCGAAAAAATTTCTACAATCCTTCCGCGCATTAATAGTAATTATTGCTTCTGTTTCTTATTCCCTCTCAACTGAACTTTCGTCCCTTCAAATTATTTTAAATACAAAGATACTAACATTCGTTGAAGTATTACAAAAAAATATTTCGCAATTCATTTCTTGTGATCTAGATTGGATTAGAATTGGATTAGAATTCCTAAAAATGGATCCTATTTTACTTCTGGTCAGATGTTTTCAAGGTACCCAAATCTTCAGAAGTAGCAGGTATTGAACTACTGAGATGTGTTTCTAAATGCCCTAAAAACAGTGGAATCTTATTTTTCTTGGCTTTCTTCATAACACTACTATAGGTTTGTCTTTCTTATTAATAAATTTTTGATTTATTGCGTAGTACTTGATTGTTTTATCAATCGTTTATTCCAGCATCTTGTTTTCCTGTTTCTTCCAATGTTACTCTTAAATATTTAAATTTCTCATTTGCTCTATTTTAGAATCATTTATTTCAATTTTAGTTTCAATATTCTGGTTTCCGAGGATTTTAGCTTTTTCTATGTTTATTGTCATGCCCTCTTCTTCCATGTTTCCTTTCCATATGGTTCAAGTTTTCTTTGTTTTTCATTGTCTGTTATTATTACCACATCGTCTGCAAAGATTCCATTATGTAGCTATTTCAATCCTCTGCAAATTCTTATATCACACAAACACTTTATTAACTTTTTGTTCGTATTTTGATTCATTTTACAAAATGCGAACCAGATGAAGATAAACTTTTAATATTTAATATTTACTGTTTGGTTTATATATTGCGTACTTTTCTAGGTACTAACATATAGAAAACAATGATTATTATAATATTTACTAGCAATAATAATTTATTGTAATGTTATTTATAATCCACTAGGTAAAAATTATTTGATCATTTGGAAAAGTTAATAAATAATAGGAATAATTTAAAATAAAACCACTGAAGCCTATAGGGAATGTTGCGGAAAAATATAAGAATATACAGCGTGTTTTTGAAAAAAAAATAAGTTTTGTAACTTTAAGATTCTTTGACAAGTCAGTAATTTTTAAATACCCTATATGATACGACGGAAACTTTTTGGTACATTGTTTTCGGTTCAATAAAACACAAAGGAACACTTAACAAAAATATACACGTTAGAGTTTACAACCTGGCCCGCTGAACTTAATTTTCGTTACGATTTGGCCCTGTCCTAAAAAAGTTTGCCGACCCCTGGCCTAGAGGACGATCTGTCGTTAAAAAGAAATACGAGTAGGAAGACAGAGACGTTGTGGAAGGCTGTTGCTCAATGTCCTCTACTCCAATGTTCAATAGAATAACAATCCTACCGGAGGAGAAAATTTTTCTTGGGAAAAATTCTCCCTAATTATTACAGTTAATAGCAGAAATGCATTAATTATTTTTTTTCTCACTGTAAAAATCTTGCAATCTTTGAAAAAGAATAGATTTTTGAATAGCGATGTTGGTTCTTATATGGTATCACTTATTAAATAACTTAACTTAAATATTAACGCATTAAACTAAGAATAAAACATATTATTTCAGCTGCAGAAAATGTTTTAATATTCTTAGCAAATTTAGAATAGATTTGATTAGTGTTGTGGTGTTGTTTAACAAAATGAATTTTCTGAAGAAGACTATTAAAGACGTCGAAACTTTAGACAATATGTTTTGCTGTGTAAAGTGTGTGAAGTAAAAGAAAAATGCTAAATAAAATTTAAGAAAAAAATAATTAGCTAGCTCAACGGAAAAGATTTTAATAATACAAAAGAACTATTAATCTCAGAGTTACCCTCGCGAATTAAAAATTGAATCTAACCACGAAAGTAAATTGTGAGTGAATGAAATCAGACTTTCTTAATTACCCGTAAAATTGAAAAGGTTTAAAATAAAATAAAAGAACAGAATTTTCAACCCAATGACGCTAATTAACAATCAGTTTATTTTACAAAAAGGGTTAAATTACAAAGGTGCAGAAAAAAAAACCTTGAACTGAAGGTCCTGGCCTAAAATAAAAACTGCACTTGACTCTAAATTAAAATAGGACAATGCTATTTCCTATGCAAAGCAAAAGTTTTGTTTGTTCAGGAAGATCATCCAAAATACACAACCTTTGAATTTCTATCCACGTGGTTTCACAAATTAACATCAAAACGTGGACAAATGCAAGAAATTTACAAAAATGAAAAAGCTAAAACAAAGAACAAAACTTCTACTCACCCAAACGAGGTGATTGAAAAATAAAAATGAAACAGCAAAATTGAATAACAGAAAATTAACTCTTTAAATAAACGAGAGAAAAAACTAAAATATATCTTCCTAAACAAAAAAATAATAATTGATCTTATATCTACTACGTGTACACGTCAATACATTAACAATTATTACGATAAGAATTCCTTGATCGACTAAATTAAAGACAATTACATTTACAAATTCAAAATGAATTACAAAATGGCAACAAAGATATTCAAAAAATCACGTTAATAGTCGAACAAGGAAGTCCTTAACAAAATTCTACAATTGTTGTTCTTACAAAAATCCCTCTATCAAAATCGTACAACGTAGACGTATTACATTCCAACGACAATATTTAATAGAATACGCATTAAATCAGCACAAGCGAATAATAGACAATTGAATGAATGGATTAAATTTAAAAAAAAACTTAACACTATACGAATTAAAATCATACAATAAACTCTTAAACTAAAATTAATCAAAACAAAATAAAATTGTGAAAATTCTCGGTAAATTGAAAATCAGCTAATCGGAGAAATCAAAACAACCAAAAAATGCAACTTAAAACAAAATGGGTTGTCTAACCACAGCATCATGAGTTCTAAGGAATTTTTTTAATGAAACAAAAAACACGAGCGGCTAGCCCAATCAGCGGTTGCATACATTGCTATTATGAATAGAATCCTGCATTTTAACTGCTGCTTTGTCTGACCAATGTAGCAACTATTATGGTTTTGCATTGGATATAATCGTACAACAGGCAAGGTTGCATTTATTATTTTGTCTATTGTATCCAATGCAATAACTATAATAGTTGCTACATTGGTCAGAAAAAGCAGAAGTTAAAAAGTAGCATCTCTATGCATAATAGTATATTAAAAGACAAGTTTCATTTTGACGTTTCAAAGTACGAATTCAGAGTTTAAGAAACGAGTGGCGTAGCCACGAGTTTCTTAACTGAATGAGTGCTTTAATGTCAAATGAAACGTGTCTTTTATGCTATTTTTTGCAATTAGTTTTAAAATTTCTTTTTTTGTAAAAGCAAAACGAGAAAAATTGATAATCTAGGGAAATTTTGTGGCGGTTGTCACAGTTGTCACCTTGGTTTGGCACAAGATTTAAATTGACAAGTTAATTTAAAATTGACACATTTTTGAAATTTGTTATATATTATATTACTAAAGTAACTATATTATAATATTTAATATGAGTTCTACAACTTTTTCATGCACTCCGCCTGAAATACGGCAAATTGCTGAAAAAAACCATTAATAATTTACTTCCGGAGAAATCGTACACTATGTATCAAAAGCGATACAAACATTTTGAAAAATGGTGCAAAGAAAAGGAAATTCTTCATATTTCTGAGAACGTCTTACTTGCTTATTTTGAAATGCTACGTAAAGATTATAAGTCATCATTATGGTCGATTTATTCGATGTTAAGATCGTGTTTAAATGTACATAGAAATGTGGATATATCAAAATATATGAAACTTCAAGCATTATTAAAACGGCTATCTAAAGGTTATCAAACAAAAAAATCTAAAATTTTAGAAGAAGAAGATATTCATAGATTTTTGAAACAAGCCGATGATAAAATATACTTAGCTATAAAGGTTAGTGTTGATTTTATTTCGTTACTTTTTTGTAAATTCTTTATATTCTAGGTTATTTTGATAATAGGATATAATGGAGCCTGTAGGCGAGAAGAATTAATTAATATATGTGTGGAAGATCTTCAATACAATTCCGATTCCATTATAGTCAACATACCTAAAACAAAAAACAATGTACCAGAATGTTCGCAGTGACTGATGTAAACTGCATCGAACTTATAAAAAAATATAATAATCTGCGGCCTAAAACAGTTACTCACAAACGTTTTTTTCTAACTTATCGTCATGGCTGCTTAATTAATAGCCCTATCGGTATTAACACCATGGGAAATGTTCCTAAACAAATTGCCAGTTTTCTTCATTTACCAGATCCTCATCTTTATACAGGACATTGTTTTAGAAGATCCAGTGCGACACATATAGCAAATACTGGAGGTGATATTTTAACTATAAAACGATTAGGTGGCTGAAAAGCACGGCTGTTGCTGAAGGTTACGTTGCCTCTTCTATGAAAATAAAATTGATGTTGGAAATATGTTTGCACAGGAAAATAATGTGAATCTACCTGGAACTTCTGGGAATGGTTCACAGTTTGAGTACTCCAACAGAAGCAATATCACTATCGCAGAGAACGATAATTTTCAACAGAATGTTTCTACTGCACACGGTATCACTATCACTTCGAAAGATAATTCAAACGTTAATATAAATGTTTATAATAGTTGTACTATTTCAAAGATTAATTAAAAATATCAAATCTTACAATGAATTTTAATATAATAACCTCAAACTTGCTTACAAAATGTCATATTGACATCTCCATTTCTGTTGCAATGTGACCAACTTAAAATAAATCTGCTTAAATGTTCCATTTCTATTACGCAACTAGTGCTGTAATAGACCCTATTACGGCACTAGTAGAATAAATGGTATTGTTACGGCACTAATTGCAAAAAAGCAATGTACGCAACCTTTCTGTTCACTGTAATTATCTTCTGGTATTTTTTAGCCAATAATAAGGTATTAATTTTATCTTCTTTTGTTGGATTACGGCTGGGAATAATTCAAAAGACAAAACCTTTTTCAAACCAGTTATATGTAATAAATTTCATTTTTTTTTTGTTAGCGTACCTATGTGAATATTTTTGTTTGTATTAACTATTTACCTAAATAAAAATTTACTAACCAACAATAGTGTGATAGTGTGCATGTTGATCAAACAAAACAATATTTAAAAAATAGAGTGCAAAATCATAAATCTTCGACTAGCTTAACTGCCTTAAAAAAACATGAAAATGACCTTAATCATAAATTTAATTATGACGCAACTAAAATTTTAGCTAAAGAAAAAAAAAATATTATAAACGTAATATGTTAGAAATGATTTATATCAAGAAAACCAAAAATACCATAAACAATCGAACCGACACAGCAAATTTATCCAAAATCTACGCTCCACTGTTTTAACTTTAATTTTAATCCTTGTAATTTGGCTTAAACTATTGAAAATTGTAAAAATAATAACAAAAAAATGATCATTTCTTTACATAAAATCTTCCTTCGAGCCAGCATGCATTTCAATATTTGTCATTAACATGTAATATTATAATACAATGTGTTTGTCCCATTTACAATTTTAAAATGTATTCCTAAAAATCACGACATAAAAGCATGTTGGTTTATACAGAGTGTGAACACAAATTTTAATGTGGATTGTAATTCGTAAATTTAATTTAGGTAAATAGTTAACACAAACAAAAATGTTCATAGACGCTAAGAAAAAAAAAAGTAACTTATTACAGATAAATGCTTTGAAAAAGGTTTACAATAAACCGAAACGTAACCGGTTTTGTCTTTTGAATTATTCTCAGCCATAATCCAACAAGAGAAGATAAAATGCTCACTGTAATGACAATAACCACACTTTCAATTTTTAAAATATTAAAATTCTTGACGTTGACAGTAATCAGTTTAAACGTAATTTCATTGAAATGTGTAATATTTCTAAAAATGTGGATTCTCTGAATTATAAGAAAGATATTGCTAAATTGAGTTGTATTTACGTTAATCTAATATGTCATTGTTAATTTCCATCTCTCTCCTTCTCCCTTGCTTACGATGCTTTGATTTGTTTGTCTGGTTTATGTTTCGTTAAGCCCCGCTTTCTGTGTCCGCTTCACGGCATTTTATTTCGTTTGGCTTGTATTTTATTTAGTCTGTTCTAGAACGTTAACTTGAATTGTCATTTTACATTACATTACTTGAAAATTCTATGTAGGTACTTTTTCTTATTTCTATTGACAAGATTATATCATTTAAATTTTAACGTCCTGATTTGATTGATAAATTAATCTATCTATGTAATTTATTTATTCTTGTTTAATTATTGATTTTGTTCGTGATTGATTAATTAGTATTTTGATAGATACCATGATTAATAAATCCATATACATTGCCCAAAAATTTGTTCTGGTAATAAAGAATTAAATATTGGAAAGCTTTTATCTTTTTATCTCTGCAAATCTGATTGATTAGGTTCATTATCAGCCTTAATTGGGAATTTAAACCGGGACACCTAGTACAACATGCGATGCTTTCAACCGCTTATTAGATAATAGTTGTTACAATTTTAAAATTCGTGTAATATGCAAAAAGGCAAAATCCGTTAAAATTTCTAATTCATCGTCGAGTAATTCCCGGAACTTTCGCTAATGTGTAAAAACTTTCTAGAGAGGCTTTTAGTAGCGCTATATATGAGATTTAAAAAACATGACTCATGATTTTATTATCCAGCACTAGGTTACGCTTCTGTGAATTCACAATTATTCGTGTAATACGTAGAGGTATGTGTATATAACATGGATACCTAGCGCAAAGTATGACTACCTGTTGAAGTAGATTAAACTCGGACTACCTACACGAATTTAATTTGCTCGTTGTATAAATATTATAATGTTACGTAGGAATTCCAAATGTGGGCAAAGTTTCGGCTATATGGTTGTAATTAATATTTATATAATTCAGGTTTTCATGGACTGTAACTATCAAACTTTGCGGTAGCAGGAATGGTACGAAATAAAAATATGTTGACATTTACAGGGTTAACCTCAATACGCAGGTTGTCCTACTGAACTGGCTCATTGCATTTTTTTTTAGAACTTCTAAACTCTTCAAATTAGTCATAATTCACATACTTTTTATTTTAAACCAGTGGTAGCGTCAGATTTAAAGATTTAAAATTCTAAGATTAAAAAATAAATATAATTTTGGATTCGACGAAATCCCTCTAAACATTATTGAAAGCTGTTATGATATAATATGCGAGCCTTTGTGTAACATCATAAATGAATCACTCTGTTCGGGAATTTTTCCAAATGCATTGAAGTATGCTATCGTTAAACCTTTATTCAAGATAGGTGATAGGGAGTTAATAGAAAATTATAGGCCAATATGTCTTTTATCGTCATTTTCGAAAATTTTAGAAATGATTGTCTATCAACAACTATTATCTTTTTTTGAAAAACACAAGCTATTTTATTGTCATCAGCACGGTTTCTTGTCCGGCAAATCTACGGTTACCGCTTTGTTTGAATACACTGAGCTAATTATGAATGCATTTGAAAATAATTACTTAACTGCAGGGTTATTTCTAGACTTGAAAAAAGCATTCGACTCAATGTCGCACAAAATTCTTTTGGATAAATTATATAACTACGGTATAAGAGGTGTTTCTTATCAGTGGTTTGAGTCATACTTAGGTGGTAGACGACAAACTGTAAAATTAAATTCTCCTCAAGGAAACATCTACTCGGAGTGGACGGATACTGTTATAGGTGTACCACAAGGAAGCGTTTTAGGACCTTTATTATTTTTAATATTCATAAATGATATCTGTTTAAATGTTGTTGCCGACCATGAAATAGTGAATTTTGCAGATGATACGAATTTATTGTTCTGGGGCAGTGATTTTATAACTCTTCAAGAATCGGGTTCTTTACTGTACAGTAATGTCCTTCAGGGGTTTAAAAATAATGAACTGATAGTAAATACTAGTAAAACCAAAGCTATCCTTTACAAATTGAATGATACTATTCAAACACCTGATAAAATATCACTTTCTTTAGATAACATTCCACTGTAAAGATATTGTAAAGTTCTGGGTATCACTATTGATGATAAAATGGGATGGAATAACCATATTGATAACCTTTGTGGGAGGCTTGGGAATGCATGCTACGCGCTAAGAATATTAAGGTCAGTGACAAATCGGCAAACTCTGATAATGGTATATCATGCCTACGTGATATCGGCTGTGAGGTACGGCATTCCAATATGGGGCTCCTCTCCCCATATGCAGAAGATTTTTGTTCTTCAAAAAAGAGCGGTACGAACAATTTTCGGACTTTCCTTCAATGCATCTTGTCGGATAATATTCAAAAACAAAAACCTATTAACAGTGTACGGAATATATATACAAGAGTGTTTAATTTTTATTTTTAAAAACAAACAACTTTTTGAAAAGGACGAAAAAAGACACGAATACGAAACAAGATTTCGAACTGATTACTATATACCATCACACAGATTAACAAAAAAGGAGAAATGTGTAGCCTATAATTGCATCAATTTTTTTAATGCACTTCCACAAGAAATGAAAACCGATGCAATATTCGCATCCTTCAAAAAAAAATTCATAATCTGATTTGTAATTTAGAACCTTATTCGGTGAATGATTTTTTTAGTCACAAACTATAATAATTTAGTTTAGTTAATATTGTCTAGCTGGCACAATATGCCTGTTTAGTTTTTTTACATTTAGTTTTGTTCTCTTTGACGTATGTTTCTGCATTTTGGGGGATAGGTGGTTGGGTTGTATTTGTATTTGTATTGTATTATATTTAATCCCCTAATTGTTGAAATAAAGGTATTATTATTATTATTATTATTATTATTATTATTATTATTATTATTATTATTATTATTATTCTATGAATTTGGTTTTGTAACTTGCAGAATAGTCATGTCGGGCCCACTGTGATCTACATAAGGAAAATATTTTCTATTTTATAACATTTTCGGCATATAAGTTGTTGATACCAACTTTCTTATTATCTTTAATTATTAATATCTATAAACAGCTACATGTTTCGAAGCAAAGCGGGCCATCTTCAGGCTTTCTCCAACTTAAAAAGCAATTATAATCAATAACATATTAAGCTATGAAAAAAGTTTTATGAAGTGTGTAATGTTTACAAAAGAAATATTATGTTACTGAAGTGATATAGAATTATAGTGATATAGTGTTAAAAGTGAAATGTAATATTTAGGATAACGCCAAAGTAAAAAACAAATAAAAACAAATGTCATTAATTAAAAAATAAATAAATTGCAGAGAAAAATGTCATTTAACTGTAAAATTACTGTTGTTTATCAATTTCAATAGAGGAACAGATGCACAGTTAATATTAATGTGTTGTGTATACATAAAATGTAAAAATTTTAAAAATCTTCAGAATGTATAAAGTTTGTAGTTTTTAGTTTCTTATTTTAAATAGAATGGTGCAATTTTTATCAACCAGTTTGTTCCCTATCCCTAAACTCAACCATTTTTGAGAGATTTGCAATTTTGTTACATTTTTGACATTTGCACTTTTTCGAGTAAAATTAAATATTACATAAGGTATTAGACACTTAGTGATTATACTAATATCGATATAATTACAAGCACGTAGGTATAAAGTATCATAGCAATAATCATTGAATTATATACAGGGTGTTCCAAAACATAACTCCGATATAAATACTTTTAAACTAACAAAATTTTCTTCTTTCAAACGGAACATGATATCTTTTTACTATAGTGTTAGATTCTATATAGATTAAAGTTTGGATACCTATTCTTAATTTTTCAAATATTGGCATTTCTGCATAAAAATGCTTAAAATATGTTTGAGTTCCAATTTTCAAGCAGATAAAATTATTTTTTTCCTACAATGTATTTGAAAGTTGCCAATGTATTTGCGTAAAGCTAAAATTGCATAGTTTCAGTTGTATACTTATTTATTTAGACGTTTCCTTGGTTCAGATAAGAAACCAATCGTTCATATATATATATATATATATACATGCAACAACAACAATAACCATACCTACATATGTAGTCTTACCAAAAATATCGATACTTCTCTTGTGGAACACGAAACTTTAAGTGAAAACATACGGTAATATACTCAAAGTGCGGCTGCATAGCGGTAGCAGACACATTTATGGATTGCTCATTTTATGCTGCTGAACTTCTAGAAATATTGAAAATATTCTCTGTCTTATTTCTGTAAAAGTAGGTATACGTCTCTTGGGCTATGTGTAGGATAATCATGAAACAAGCATGATGATGTTTTCTGTAAATTTTACTTAACTAAATAAAATAAACTATTATAAAAATAATAAAATAACTGCAATTTTGATATTTATCGTAACAAAAAGTAATCAAGTGCCATATTTTTGTTGTTAGATTTTCAGATTTAATAAATTAGTTCTGAAATTTTGAATTTACTGTGGTGACATTTTTAGCATAAGCAGGACTGCTTTGTACAAAATAAGAGAGCAAATTGCTAATTAAATAATTGAAAAAAAACAGAATGGATATGCCTGTCGGTCTCTATTACAAATGATTTAGAGAAAATAATATATTAATAGCTTTTGATTAATATGTAAGTTTAAATCGCTTAGCTGTTATGAATACATACCTTATTAGCTTTGTAGTGTTGTACACGGTTAAAGCAAGTGTTAAAGACAATATTTGAAACTCATGGTCATGTAGAAGAATTCTAAATTAGTTCAAATGCACAACAGTGTCCATTCACTCCCTTTACTCCATTTACCAAATAGCATAGTAAAAAGAACTGATAAGATACGCTGAAAAAAATGTATTAAAGTTGAAATAACAAATAATGAGGTGCATATTATAAATAATGGATTTTCTTTTTTGCTATTTAATCGCCGAAACATTTGATATACATAGCGTATATTACGTACATACATATATTAGACGCAAATTATTCTTGAGGAAATGTTTGCTTGGGCGAATGCGGCTTTTGTTAATGTCTCAGAATTTAACCCGATTCTCATAATTGTCTTCCTGTCCCTTTCGCTTGCTTCTGTAGATTGACCTTGTCCCTTCAAGTCGCACAATCTTACGGACCTAACGACCACTTCCTATTTCATCGCCTGGCAATTTCGGTTTCGGCAAGTCCATTCGCACACCATGACAGTTCTGCAATTCCTTCTGTCATTGATTTTACATTTTGGTGTGCAATAATTTAATCGGCACTAGATAGACAAATCGATAATTTTACACTCTGTAGTACTATGCACGAATAGTGCTCTGTTCTGACTGAATTTGTTGCACCTTATGAAGTAAATAACGTATAGAAAATAGCGAAATACATATTTAGTACACATTTCAGTTAATTCGCATTATCGCTAAGTGCATTAAACTTCATACAGTGCGTGAAGTTGATTAGTATATACATATGTAATACTGCATGTATAACAAAGAAATGATTTGTAGGTTTCTATAGAAAATCAATTATATAATATGCGTAAATATTCCGGCCTACAATTACTAGACCAAAACAAGATTTTGTGTTGTACGAATTGGTACTAGGATAGAGATAATGAAAAATAGAAATCGTTTTCACCGATTCTTTGATTTTGTTATGGATGTTGCTTGTCAGGAAACGCTTTTTCAACAGATTTCATGCACCATGTTGGTTTTGTATATAACATATCGCACCTATAAATAGCTTATTGGAAATTCATTCTCCAGTGTCGGTTGTGTCTTCATCTGTTCGATACTAAAGTGTCTAAATCCTGTGGTAAATAAATGTAGATAAGATTTTTTTCTTAATTTAATCTATCTTTACAAACATTTTGCAGTGATCATGTTACAAGCAGGTGTTATCGTAGTGTGTGCCTGTAAGTGTAAGCATTAATACTGGTATAAATTTAATACATTTGTACGTTTTCGACAGTCGTAATGGTGTCAGCCTATCCAGCGCAGGAACAGAACATAAAAAGTGACAATGAAGTATCAGCAGGAGGTCATTATGAATCCATTTCAATTGATGGCGGTGGACACGGTTATGGCGGTGGAAAGATTCCTTTCAGTGCAGGAAGTGGATTAAAAACTATCGCCCAAGGATCAGCCCAACAAGCAAGCAGCGCAGTTGCAAACCAACACACTGCAGCTAGGCAAGCTGCGTTTGCCGCAAAAAGTACCTTAGCCCAAGCCGCTGTTGGTGTAAGTATCTTCCCAGAATCGCATTACAAAGCTTGATTCTCTTCCCGTTTGAAACAGGCTGCTGCCACTGCTCAAGCGGCTCTCATCGGCAAGCAGATCCTCGTCCAGAAACTTGAACAGGACGTCAACGAAGCACATCAGGCACTCCAGGCCGAGCTTCAACAACTGGAACTCTCTCAGCGTGCCGCCAGCTCTGCTCAGGCAGCAGCTCAGCAAGCCCAACAACAAAACACCGCTATTAGTGCTGCTGCGAATGCAGCCCAAGGCACGCTCATACACGCCCAACAGGCTGCCGAAGAGGCCCACGCCGAACTCGGTTCCCAGCAAGCCATGGTTGGAGCGGCTAAGCAGAGGTTGTCTACTTTGACGCAAGAATTGCAAGCGGCGCAGGGAGATTTGCACGCAACTCAAGCGGCTGCCCAAAAGGCCGAGGCCGCAGCTCATATTGCGCAGTCGAATGCCGCCAACGCGGCTGAATCAGCTGCTTCAGCTGGTCTGGAACAGAATGCTTTGAGTGTTAGTGAGCATGGATTCTCTTCGAGTGGATCTGGTGGTTACCATCACTAATTGTATTGAATCTGTGTTATTGTACTCGAGAATATATTTTTGAGAATTTGAAGTAAAAACTGTTTGATTAAATTCAATTTTTTTTAATAGAAATTACTTTCATAGATCTCATACGAGGAAGCTTTTGTATAATTGTGGATTCAAATAAGTTAACAATAAAATATACAGGTGTCTCACTGAACTGGGTGATTAGATTTTTTTTGAACTTGTAGAGTAGGAATTTGATTTTGAAACTTGCAGTGTAGTCATAGCCCACTGTGGTCTATTTAAGGAAATTTTAACTCATCAACTTTATAGCACTTTCGGTGTACAGGGTGTTGATATCAACTTTCATTTGCCATTAGTTTACATGAGGGTTCCCTATCCTTAATTCAACCGTTTTTGAGATGATAACACGAATCTGCCTTCAAGACTGGGGATAGCGCTAAGATATATAATGGTTGCAATTATAGTTAAACGGAATTCTGTAAAGGAGATCCCATGAGGTATTGCTCTGGGAGTCCTGTTAATAAAGAGCTTAAGTGTATTGGTCCCCTCAACGTGACATTTGGTGGAGGCGCCGGCTATCAATCCCCAAAGGACTTGGCGAAACCCCGGCTAATAGGATATAAATAGATGATTCTGCCTCCATGGGAACATTGAAGAAGTCGCCAAAAAGACGTATATGCGGCGGTGTTACTTCAAGGTTTATTAGTTAAGTAAATAATAATTGCATTGCAAATTGTTTTATTATGAATAGCATTAAGTTAGTCTAAGGATAGTTAAACAAAACGTCAATTCATAAATTTATCAAAATGTGCGGTCTTTTTCTGTGCTAACTAATTGTCAGTCTCGTAGTTAGTTTATAGTATATGTGCGTTTAGACTGTTATATTATAAAAGAAACACAATAATCTTGTGAAAAGAACTTATATATTTAGTGTGAGAAAATGGGAAACGTTCACGCATTTTCAAGTACACCTTCACCACCAACACTTCCACCCCCAGTTAATACCAGCGTTTCCAGCGACTCTGCAAGTGATCAAATAGAAAATCCAGGTCCTTTGGAAGATATTCATACCAAATGTAAAAATGTTTTTCCTACATGTTTTAAAGGAGCAAGAATAATGTTGACAAGAGGTCTTAGTAATCATTTTCAAATATCTCACACAATTAACATGAGTTCAATTACTCCAATGGGTTATAGATTTGGTGCTACATATGTAGGAACAAAACAAATATCTACGAGTGAGGCTTATCCAATTCTGTTGGGTGATATTGATCCCTCAGGAATTTAAATGCAACTATAATTTATCGATTTTGTCCAAGTATTCAAGCAAAATTTGGAGCTCAGATACAAAATTCAAAATTTACTGTTGCACAATTGACCACAAATTTTAAAGGTTCTGACTATACTGCGAGTGTTACAGTAGGTAATCCTGACATAATAGCTGGCTCTGGTGTAGTTGTTTTACATTATTTACAAGCAGTAACGCCAAGATTATCATTAAGATTAATAAAATTATTACTTATTAAATTATAAAATTATCAATGGTATGGTACGATTGGAGTTTCTGGAATACATTTGTGTTACTACCAAAAAACAAGTAAGCAGTTACATCTAGGAGTTGAATTAGAAGCCAATCATCGAATGCAAGAAGCTGTGACGTCAATAGGTTACCAAATCGATCTGCCAAAAAGTCATGTTGTGTTTAAAGGGGATGTCGATTCAAATGGTCAGTAGGTGCTGTTTTAGAGAAGAAATTAAATCCATTGCCTTTTACATTAGCGCTTAGTGGGCTCATGAATCATGGAAAAGGTCAATTTAGACTCGGGGTGGGTATTATTATTGGATAAAACTGTCTTAGCGCTGGTGTATTAGCTTAAATTCATTGCCATACAATGAAATATAAGCCTAGAATCATGAACAGTTATTCTACACAAGGAAGATTAACAAATGTGTATATACGACTTTAATTTAATCATTAGAAAAATTAATTCACAATCGATCTTCACCTGAATTTTGCATTTATTCGTAAATATTTTTTTAACAAAACTTTCAACGCCGTAATGTGTAAAAAATAAAATTAAAACAGTAAGTGTTCATAAACATTTTTTGTTATTCCACTATAAAGCCATTAATAAGTATAAGAATAATTTAATTGATTGGTTTTTCAAATTGTTGATATGTATGCATCAGTTTTCTAAGTCATAGTTTCTACTTTATATTGCTAGGAAACTGTCAGTCTTATCCTAAATATGCAGTCTTTATAAAGGTCGACGTGTTTTGTTATTTTATATTTTACAAGTTGCATTGTACAATGGAATGATAGAATTAAAACATAGTTGTTAAGAATCGTAAAGTCTGATTCGTGGCTGCTACTCAAATTACTTTTTTGTTTGCAATTTTTTTAAATTTATGTTACTTTTTTTAAGTGCCTTCGGTTTTCTGGAGGGGAGGAAGCGAATCGGCCTCCAAGAGTGGAGATAGCGCTAAGATATATGTAATTGTCGTGATTATAGTTAAAGGGAACTCTATAATGAAGACACTTCGCCAGGAGGCTCTGTGGTAGGGTCTCATGAGGTATTCCTCTTGGAGTCTCTTCTAATAAAGAGTTTAAGTTGTTTCTGTTGAATTTTTGATGTTTTGATAGATCCCATACTATATGTGTTCCAATAACTTCATTACCAGTAATTATAGCTCAAAAGTTTACGGAAAATCTTCTCTGTAAATAAGATTCTCGAACAGCATGGAATTTTTCTCCATTGCCGACATAGGTTTAATGTGAAAATTGTTGTTTTCATGTCTTGTAAATGAAGTTATAAAAAAGGGTATTTGAAAGATGGTTGCTTCGCCATTCACAAAGTCGAACTCTTTGGTTAAGATTGGTGGAATAAGTTTTTATATTGGTTGATAATGATGTGAATGCAGTCCGTTTGCTTGCAAAATGTCTTGTACAGTTAGTTTGTCTACAGTAATTCTTGTCGTACTAACATCAGAATAATCTTCAACAACTTCAAGCATTTCTACAGGATCCTCTGGGTTAAATCGACTGAAAAAGTATTACTTTGTTACCCTTACAAATTAGGGTTAGGGTTTGGTGGCCTATGGACCTCTTTCATCGCGACCTTTTCAGATCTATTGTGATCCCCCATTCTGTTAGCCTTACCGAGAAGTTATGACATTTGGAAAAGTTTGCTTGCTATGCCACATAACTATGTTTCTTCATACCATACTTTATGACTATTAGAAATTTTCAAGTTTACCTAATGAAAACCGAAAACAGTCGCCAGAAATTTTATGGCAAATTGAAATAAATAAAATTGGGAAGCATACTCAGAGTATTCAGTTTTTCCAATTCTTTATCTATTTACTATAAATAAAAATAACATGTATTTGTGATTAATTAATTTCGAGATATACACCTTACTCAGACTGGATTTTTTATTTTTATCAAAATTTCCGCTGCACACAGATCTATCTACATCCGCAGATAAATAAGAACTACGTTATGTTGTTGCGGATATTTTATTTTACCCCTACTACGTTAATAGTAACAGTGGATCCCCCAAACCAATAGGTGTGAATATGTAAATGATAAATATCAATTATATAGGATTTTGATCATAAACAAGAATTTTAATAGGCATATTAATTAAGCCACATAAAAATATACAGTGTATTACAATTCGCATAAGACATACTCTAATGCCTCAACGGGGAAATCATCAATTTGAATGTTAAGGAAGAACAATCTATTAATTACATTCCAGTTTCTGCACAAAGTCGGTAGCATCATTATCAATTCACACGTTCATTTCTTTTGCGATGCAGAACGGCGATTGTGTCATGGACCGGTAAGATATGCTAATTGATACTAGAAGCTCACGAGAAGAAATTGCTATAAATATTGATCGAAATGCGAACAATGGCAGTATCCATTACGCTGCTAAAACGTTTACATCGTCCTGAGGAGAACCAGGTAGATAGCACTCGACATAACATGCTACTTTAATTGATTTAAATAAAAATAATCTTGGTTTCAGTGGTGACAATGTTCCGATACGTACCTATCACAGTTTGTATCCGTAAGTTCTTAATTAATCTCGCGAAAAACACAGTGAATTTAATATGATGTCTTGCAGTTCTTGGTGTTAGTGCTATTCCTGAAGGTTTGCACTCTGGCGGTGGTGACGTAGCGGTAATAGGTCATTTGGAATCCGGGGGCGGTGGCCATGGTGGTGGATACGGCGGGAAAGGATTCAGTGCGGGCAGTGGACTAAAAGCAATAGCTCAAGGTTCCGCAAATCAAGCCAACACTGCTGTTCTTAATCAACACGCCGCGGGCAGACAAGCAGCGTTTAGTGCTAAGAGCTCCTTGGCGCAAGCTGCAGTTGGAGTAAGTCAATCTTTCAATTCCTTTCTCCAGCATTCAACAAAATTCTTCTCGATAGGCTGCCGCCACAGCACAAGCTGCTCTGATCGGGAAACAAATTCTAGTCCAGAAACTCGAACGCGATGTCAACGATGCTCACCAGCAACTCCAGGCCGAAATCCAGCAGTTGGAGCAAGCCGAAAGGGCGGCTCTAGCCGCACAAGAAGCCTATCAACAAGCCCAGCAGCAACTGAACGCTTTGAACGCAGCCTTAAATGGTGCCCAAGGTGCTGGCTCTCACGCCCAACAAGCGGCCGAAGAATCTGGTGCGGAATTGGGATCTCAGCAAGCTATGGTCGGTGCGGCAAAAGAGAGACTGTCGAGTCTAACTCAGCAACTGCATCTCGCTGAGGAGGATTTGAAGTTGACGCAAGCCGCTGCGCAGCAGGCAGAATCGGCTGCCCAACTTGCGCAGGCGAACGCTGCTCAAGCTGCTGAATCCGCTTCTGCATCGAGTGCCGGTCATGGAGGTTTGGGAGGTGGAGATCTTGGTAGCTACGAGAGCTATGATGGATATAAACATTAGTAATTAACTTGTTATTGTTGTGTTTTGTGTTACTACGAATAAAGAAGTCGTGTGTGGTTAAAATACTTTTTTCTTCTTAATAATAATGAATTACAGGTTGCAGTTTTACCATGCGAGTATTTAAATCACTTTGGATGACGCCAGCAAATGAGTAAAAGCCTTTTTTGGCTTTGATAATACCCCTTTTGTTAATTCAACAATATTTCTCTTTGACTGTACTGACTGTAATTTACATTTACATATTCTTCAGTTAACTGAGAAACCCTTAAATCAATCTTTTTTCATTGCGTTTAATTCTAAACTTTGAAGCTTCAGTGCGTCAAATAAATTGTTAAAATTTGGGGAACAGTTCTACTTCTTTGAACTACACATTGTAATTTTCAGAAATAATAGACAACTTACAAAAGGTAGAAAAAGTAAACTTATGTTGGTATTCAGTTTTGGATGTAGAGAAAGTATATATGCATTCTCTCACAAAATCGGTTCTAATGAAAGACACAATTTTCAATTCCCATATTAAAAGAACTAAATCGCTTAAAAACTGTTTGTTAGTGATATCAATACTGTTCCTTTTTCATATTGTAGGGCAGCGGTTCTCAACCTTTTGTTATTTGCGTACCCCTTACTAAATTATTTTCATAAATTGTACCCCTGGATCATTAGTGCACATATCCTAATTAAGATTTATAAATTTGCACTTTAAACGTGGCCACATTTAATATTGAAAAATATTGTATTTGTATAAAGCAGGCAGGACTTAAAGTTTCACAATATCTACTATTTCTCCAATCGCCAAACAATTTTTAATATATTTTATGTATAATTTTAACATTACAATCTATTATAAAACACTTTTTAGCTTTATTAATTAATGAATTAATCTTTTAAAATCAACTTGTTTATTAGTTTGTTATGTTATAAAAAAAAAAATGATTTTTGTAATTGTAAACTTTTGTCACTTCTTTTTTGCCTTAGTAAACTCTCCTGTGGGAGGCTCTGTCTTTGCTGCACACAGTTTTTTGAAGTTTTATCTCGAAAGAAGCCAAGTACAGTCTTATGTTGGGGCAGCATCCAACATGCTTCTGTATTTGTTTTTAATGGAAGCGTAGGATAAAAAAGCTGTTTCCACCAATATAGTGGATGGAAAAGGCAACAAAACCTTCACTGCTAGGTCAGACAGAGGTTCATATTTACTGTTGGGATCCAACTAAAGTTAACGAGAGGTTTCTCTTTGAAAGCTGATTTTAATGTGCTGTCAGTAGAAATTTCAATCAGACTTTCTTTTTGTGCGACATCGAACTGTGCTGATAGAAGGTTCACTTCAGAAAAAGAATTTTGTTAATTATCATTCAGTTAACACCTTCATCAAGCTTTGGAAAGTATCTCACAAATGATGTTTTAATCCTTCAAGTGTTTAGATATTTGCAGTTTAACGTAACTAGAGAGGTGCAACTCATTTAAAAAAAAAAAAAAAAACATTAAAAGTCTCGAACACTTCCGTCTGGCCCTGAAGGATACAAAGATCTTCAAAACTCAATCTTTTTAATCATAGATTCTATCTTTTCTGATACTCTGATCTGAAGATCGTAATTGAACTTTCCTGTAAACTCAGATTTACCTTATTGATTTGTTGAAAAATCTCAGATAAATAAGTTAAACATTTCGGCCAATCGCTGTCATGTGATCGCTGAATGACAGGTGAAATGGTTTATGTTGAAAAAACAACTGCACTTCAAACCTAAGCTCAAACAGTCTTTGGAAGCTTTTCCACGTGGAAGTCACCTAACCCTATCTGGTCATCCTCCATATCTAAACTGATATGGAGGCTGGCACTTTCTTCACTAGAAAACTTGAAACGCCTTGAGTTTAAGGCCTTTGATTTGATAAAGTTCACGATTTTCACAGCTTCATCAAAAACAGGTTGGGGGCAGTAGCTTGGTTGAGTCGAAGTAACGAAGATGAGTATTCAGGCGACCTACCCCTTGTTTCTTATATTTTGGACTCCTCCACAGGCTACGCTCCTAGGATACGCCAATAAAACTGTGCCCATACGTTATTGCGCCATTTGACGCGCGTAATTTTCTTCTTTTATGGACTTGTTCAAAATGTTTGCTCGTGTGGGTGCTTTTAGTTTACAACAAGTTATTCTTTGATCATATCTGCCATTACACATTTTCTTTCCACCAATCCCCTACTGACCCATTGCGAACCTCCAGGGGTTCCCGTACCCCATTTTGAGAACCACTGTTCTAGGGCACTAACAGAAGACCATTTTCAGTCTGTAATATTTTTATATATTTACCAAATTTGGAGAAAGATGAAAAAAAAGTTGATATTATATAGATTATTATATTAAAAAACGGAAAACTTGCAACAGATTTGTTCTCAAGTTTTCTGTCAGATGTTAAGAAAATCAGGTTATAAATATAAAAAATTAAATATAACTAATTATCGAAGACAATAATAGTTTTAGGAAAATAATTATTTACAAAAATAATTTTTATGCGTTTGATCTAATATTTTATGTTTGAGAACATGTTTGAAGTAATCTGATTTCCTACTTTTATAACATATGCTATATAAAATGTCTTACGTGTAATTAAAGAATGAAAGTTTTTTTTTTCCTAGTTTATTTGTAAACTCTAACAAATACGAATATGTATATGTTTGCATAACACTGTAAATGTAAACGTCATTTGTGCTCGTAAGAATATATGTACATAAAGCACAGACAAATTTACTAGCATTGACCTACATTTATACCCGCATAGATATCATAAAGAATCCTATGTCGATGATATTGTAGAAAACAATTCCACGTTGAACTACATATATCGAAAATCCAATCGTGCTTACATCATCTTTCTTGGCGTTCTTCGGAAAATCAGCAAGCAAAGAGTTTTTATAATGAAACTAATGGTGGGATTTTATGCATATCTGTAACGTCTGTAAGATTATATGTAACACTGTAAGCATGCATTATGGGTGTTTGCAGACTTATATATAACCTTACAGGCGCTACAGGTATGCACAGAATCTCACCGTAATTTACAAATTTTAAGTCAATTACTGTATACCAATATTGCGACAATACAAGGTAGAAGGGTAATGCAGGACAGTGTTGGCAGAATAATGTGAAAATGATTGATTCCATAAAATGTCTCTGAGTTCTGTAGGCTGCCAGGAAATACTGGCGGAAAATAAATGGTTTATAGGAAACATAAGCATACAATTGATGCAAAAAGCAAATAATAGTTTGATAAAAATGTAAACATTGCATGGGTTTTTAGGAGATTTCAAAAATGGAATCAAATGATGACGTCATCACACAAACGTAAACTGCTGTATTCAGATCGAAAATGCAGTTAAAAGTAAAAATCGATGGGTTTTTGAAATGTTTTCTAAAAAGATAAGACCTACCTCAGTGAATTTATAATACTACATTATATGCACTCAAAGTTTTCTAACTTACCGACTGCGAGAATATTGGGAAGAATATATAAACAAATATATATAAAAAAATATTTATTTTGGAAGGATAAACATCCTTGATAAGGTGAAACATGTGTATGCTAATACTAACCGAGTGTTACACACATTTTAATTTGAACTAATTTACGTATTTATTCAAGAGATAGACCATTAAGTGGTTTACAGCTGTACCAACAAAAATCCTTTTTACCATTGCATTAGATTAGATTCGGATTGGGGTGGTCCATGGACCTGATTCACCGCGACATTTTCAGACTTATTGTGATACTCTTTTTCCTAGAAGACGCTCTCAGATTTTGCCCTCTTAATTAGGGCTATCATTTTTGAGAACAGCTTCATTGTGTAGCTACTAGCTGTACTAGCTACTAGCACCTCATTTAGGGCGCTTACACAGTCCCAAATCAGCTTAGAGTTCACGCTTATGGAACTAATCGCTTTAAGCGTGGGTTGACTGTCAGAGAAAATGGCTCGGGTACATCTTTCTATTTCTCGGACACAATGGTGATTACTGCAACCTCAGCTTGGAACACCGTTGTGTCTTTGCAGAAGCTTACCGAAAGAGCCTTTGTTACTGTCTATATTTTTCCAATTTGGTGGCTTCATTCGAACCAATGTGCCTATTTTTTTGTTCAATATTGTACATAAAAATGGCCGCAACTTTTTTAACATTCGGAATAGATATGGCAAACCCTATGTGAGAAGGCTCGCAAAAGTAAGTAACAATTAAAAACGCAAAAAAAAGGATAGCATTTTATTTAAAAAGTATAAGTTAGGTCTGGCACAACGTTATCAAACACCCTGTATATGTGCACCTAAATTCAAAATATGAAGTTAAGTAATATCTATATCTTTTCGTAATATTTATTTTTTCGATAACTTTTATAATGTCAGATACAATCGAGCTTCCACACACTAATGCAACACCCTGTATTTACAATCAGAGGAATACATGCATTGATTCAATCAAAACATAATATAATATCGCATCAGCTTAATCCGAATTATATGAACAAATTTCAAAAGCATTCTCATGAGTTTTGTTGTGCGCCATCTCTCGGTCAAACGAAAAGGAAGTCTAGAATAAATGCAAGTTAATACGCTAACGTCAGCACCACTGTTTGGTAAATGGCGCTCGCAACTTTCTCAGTTATGTTTAGCATCTTTTATCATGAATGGTCAGTAGAAAATATTTAGTGTAGGATTGTTGTTAATATACCTACTATTGTAGTATATAATTTGGAAAATGCGATGATAAAAGTTATATGTGTATCACCGATCAATTTGGTTAAAAAAGTTATGTATGTACTTATGTATATTAATATACCTGTGTTTTCTTTTTCTTAGAAATGTTCCGCATTATCATTATTAATATTTGTTATGTATATTTGATAAAAGCAATACGCGATACGCTTTAATATAATTTTAATGTTAGACGGAACAGAAAAATAATTGTCATAGTTCACATTGTATGCAACATAAAATATTGCTCCTTTATTATGTTGCAGTAACATTCAAATTTAACACAATTCTTATGTTGATTTTGCTAACGAATTTTCATTCAAGTTACTGAATATGTATTTGGTTTAACCAAAAACGTTTCATTAAACCAATGCATCAACTTTTCTGAGTGTATATCGTACATGAGTACCACTAATTGCAGAATATTTATAATTACATATTAAGGAATATGTTTTTACGCATTGTTCCCAAAAATTGCGCTAACGAAATAATACACCAAGCGCGCTCTCTAAACTGTAACTATTCATGAGCAAATGCTATAAATACATTCGTTTTCGACAAAGAAGTTCAGTAGCAATTTCGCTTCCATCGCGCTTACTCGAGGATTTTGAAATTTTAGGTAAAATAAGTGTATATCTCGCAATTTTCCGTTTGTGATACAATTTTTATTAACCGTTTTTTTTTTTTGTATGTTACAGTATTCGAAAATGAATCGTTTCGTTATAGTCGCGGTTTGCATCTGTAAGTTTACATTCAAGGCTTTGGATATTTTTTATAACTATACGATTGTTTTAGTTGCCGGAGCGTTTGGAGGATACATAGATTCATCATCCCATCACGGAGGTGGAAAAGGATTCAGTGCAGGCAGCGGTTTGAAGAGCATCGCTGAAGGTTCCGCCCAGCAGGCCAACAACGCAGTCGCAAATCAACATGCTGCTGCTAGACAAGCAGTTTTCTCCGCTAAAAGTTCCTTGGCTCAAGCTGCTATTGGTGTAAGTTAAAAATGCTTTTTTCTACAAGAAAAAACTTTAATTTGTGCTCCTCCCAGGCTGCTGCTACCGCCCAAGCTGCTTTGATCGGTAAACAAATCTTAGTCCAAAAATTGGAGCGTGACGTCAACGAAGCCCACCAACAACTTCAGGGTGAATTACATCAATTGGAACAAGCCGAACGTTCAGCTTCCGCGTCCCAACAAGCTCTCGAACAAGCCCAACGTCAAGTGAATGCCTTGAGCAACGCTTTGAATACCGCCCAAGCGGAGGTTCGCATGCCCAGCAAGCCGCAGAAGAAGCTCTGGCCGAACTGGGTTCCCAAGAAGCTATGGTCGGCGCTGCTAAACAAAGATTGTCCTCTCTGTCTCAAGAACTTGCTGCTGCTCAAGGCGATTTACAAGCAACACAGGCCGCCGCACACCAAGCTGAATCAGCTGCTCACATCGCACAGTCCAACGCTGCAAATGCTGCCGAATCCGCATCTGCTGCTGGTTTGGAGCATGGCAGCTACGGAGGTGCCTCTTATGAATACGAGGGCGGTGACTACAGTGAATATCACCATTAAGTTTTTACCAAAATAGCGTAATAGTATAAATAAAGTGAAATTGAATTAAGTACAGTTTGTTTGATTGTTGTTTGACTAATGAGAGTCATTCTTCTTCAAACATTAGATAATAATGCCACTATATTGATGTCAAGCAGGATATTTTTTATTTAAGTGTAGATATACAGTGACTATTCGAGTGTAGCAAATTTAGCAAAAAAAAAAGAATAGGCATATAACAAACATATACGAAATTAATTTCTCATTCAATTATAATTCCACTTATTAGCTACACAGGGTATTCCACGTAAGTGGTTAATTACAAGTTTTTTATGGTGTTCTATTATTTACTTATGTTTGAGATTTTGGCACCATTATCTATTCGATTGGAACTATAAATATGAAATACTTTAACCAAAATTTCAACTTTGTTATTGTAAATAGAATGATATATTTTTTTATTCATTTTTGGATTCGACAACCGTAAATACGTCAGTCCTCATTAGCTATTTCTATAACTATATATTGCCGTTTTTGAGTTATTTAAGTTTTTCTTTCTTTTTAGTCACAATCATTGCATCATTGAGAAATTAATATCCCGGTTAAATAATAGAACATCATAAACTATTAATGACCCACTTACATGGAATATCTTGTATATACGAATCCCTCCGCATAATACATTAGGTTGACCAGTGGCACTGAAGATTCTTGGTAATGTGAAACATATGTGTGCTAATATCAACAAAGTGTGTATTTTAATGCGACCTAATTGTTAATTAGTTAGTTAAGTGACGCATATATAGTGGCTTAAAACCGTCCTACAATTATTGTTATCTTTTATAGATACATATTGTAGTTTTAAATCGACAATTTAGCAAATATCTTCACGTTAATAATGAGAGTTACATCTTAAATTCTCATTCAATTATTCTTTCACTTATTAAGTATTTATACGATTTTTTCTATAATACATTAGGTTGACTAGTAGCACTGAAGATCATCGGTGAGGTGAAACATATGAATGCTAATATCAACCAAGTGTTACACACATTTTTAATGTGATCTAATATAGGAAATAGGTTGGCAAGCGTGATAATTTAGAGTAGCCAACTAGCATTATCTGGGTTGTCTAGTTCTGTTGTCACATGACTTTGGAAAGTTTTAGACCATATGTGCTTACTTATGTCCCTTGTGTCACACATCTTTCTTTTAATTTAGTGGGATAAAGAGACGCCAACATCAGATAGATGTTATGCATAACACAAAATTATTTGAAAATGGCGCCTATTACATGGCAATAAAATGTTATAATAAATTGCCTAGGGCTTTCAAAGATCTTACTTCTCTGGGATTATTTCGGAAAGCATTGGCTGATCATTTGCTGAATCATGTTTTTTATAGTATCGAGGAATTCCTCAGTAACTAGAGCTGTCCTTTTGTCTCTTATCTGTTTGTTATTGTGATATGAAGAGATAGAAGCAAAAACATGGCTTCTGATTTTTATGTGTTCTCTTATATTATCTGTATTGTATGTGATGACAATGTCTATGTTTTCGGACGATGACAATAAACTCTTATTATTATTATGTGTGGCATTTACGTCACAAAAGGAAACACAGCGTTGGGCTAAATGCATTTTTGTGTGCTTTCAAACGAAGATTTACAGCGATGAAGCACTCGCACACATTAAGTTTTGTTACATTTGGAATAACATTCTAATTATTCAGAGTTCTAAATTATCTTTTCGCGACATAAGAGTTCTGAATCTTGTTTCTGAAACGGCTTCATGGCATACCTCCTAAATTCTATGTCCGGTGCAGTATCTACACACTTTTCAGATTGAAATAAATAAATGTTGACATAGCTGATAACGTACTTGTTACCAAAAGTCAATTATCATTATCTGCTCCATTTTGCAAAATATTTTGAAAACGGTCTTATATAACGGTTCAAAAACGCTTGTATGTTTCAATTTTGACGTCATTTATATGAAATCTTGGATCTTTCACCAAAATGTAGGCATATTATTTAATTCTTTTTCTTTTTAATGTTATTGTTTTAATATGTTTTATCTCATATAACTGTTCTATATATACACTATCAATTGTTATACTCCAGCCGCCTAATGAAGAAGAATAAAGCCAAGATGAATTTTACAAAACCAATTCGGATGGTTTCGATGAAACAGAGAGCGATCACGAATATATGAAGCCGAAGAAGAAGGTGAAGACGTTGTTGATTCAGATTTTAGTATCTATACCTCTTGATGATTTTGACTCCTGTTTCCGTAAGTCATTACTCTATGAATATTTTGGACTTGAAGTGTAATTCAAGTTCAATGAAGTGTGTTCCATTGTCGCTGAACAATACCTCTGGTGTTCCATGTCTGGCAAATATGGCTTTTAATTCAGTGTTTACCTCGAGCTTAGTTAGAGTCCTCAAACGCTGAATTTCTGAATATCGAGAATAATAGTCATATACCAGAAGGTACTATGCCTTATCAAAATGAAATAAATCTGTCCCAACCTTTTGCCATGTAAGTTTAGGAAATTCTGAAGGTAGTAATGGTTCTCTGGGATTTGACGCCTCCATCTTGAACAACTTTTCACCAGTTTTTCGATGTCTTTAGATATTCTCGGCCACCAGACTGCTTGCTTTGCCCATGCTCTGCATTTTACAAATCCGGTGTGAATCTTCTAAAAGATAAATTGTCGAAGCTTCTGTGGAACTAAAATGCGTGATCCTTTCACCAGAAGTTCTTCCTATATCGTGATGTCGTCTTCTGCATGCCAATACTCCTTGAGATTGTTGTCGAGGTCAGTTTTGGCTGGCCAACCTTTCGCAATAAATTCTCGGAGTTTTATGCACACTTCATCCTGCTGCTGTTCTCAATGATCTCGCTTAATCTATTCGTGGTTGGGAGTTGTTCTTGGAACAAATGTACGTACAAATGTACTGACATCGTTTTCCTACTGTTCATCAATATCGGAATCCTTCGTGGTTTCTGGAAGAGGTCGTCGTGACAGAATGTTCTGCCGCCCCTAATTCTTTCCCTGGAACATGCTTGATTTCCAATAGCGATACCGCACAACCGTAGACACATTCTGGACTTTGGTTCTGATGTCGTCTAACTCTTTGGTATCAAAAATCGGTATTAAAGGTTTGTGATCTGTTTCAAGTATAACATGAAGCCCAGGAATAAAATCCTTGAACCTTTCGCATGCCCAAACTAGAGCGTAACCTTCCATCTCGATTTGTGCCCAGTTGCGTTGACACTTACTTAAACTTTTGCTTGTGTGTGCAGTTGATCGGAACTTGCCATCTTCCTGTTTTCGCTTCAACACCGCTCCTATTCCATAAGATGATGCGTCGTGTGATCACGCGATGGGTCAAACCGCGCTAGTGTTGGAGCCCTGGTTAATTCCTCCTTGATTCGATCGAATGCCGCTGTTTGCGTTGGTCCCTATTTAAATGAATTCTGGGTGCTCAACATCTCATTTAGTGGATGTGCCATCGTAGCAAGATCAGACAGGAAGCGACCTAGGTAATTTAACGATCCTAGTCAATTTATTAGTTCCGAAATGCTTTCCGGTCTTCCCATATTTCTTAATACAGTTATCATATTTATTAACTTATCTTTTCGGGTTGAACAATTTCGAGAATGCTCAAAGTAACTTAGTAAGTTAAACCTTTATATAAGAAGGGAGATAAAAATTCATTTGCCATTTATAGAGCTATTAAATATAATTTAATATTTATCTCATAAAAGTGTTGTTACTGCACTTTGTGATTTTTATTTTCGGATGATTGACAATCTTGATAAATGTTAGAGGTTGTGTTTATTAACTATTCACGTGCTTTTGATCATTCCGTAATTCTTGAACAACTTTACAGATACGGTATTTGGAATTATTATATTATACTGGAATTTGTTTTAACAGTCTAAAATCATATCTTTTGAATAGGTCAGAATATATCAAAATACGAAGCTTAATAACCAGAGATGTCAGTAATTTAACTCAGGGGTGCCTCAGGGGTCAGTTTTGGGCCACCTTATTTTCCATTTATATTAATGATCTTTATTTTTATTTTAATAACCACAATAATATACATTTATGCGGATGATACCGCTATTCGTAATTCTTATTACGAAAAAAAAAAAATTCAAAAGTATCACTAACAAATCATCAATATCATCATTAAGTGTCTATGAAAAAGTCAAAATTTAATCTGATAAATTATGTTTAAATGAGAAAAAAAAAACACTTTATAATTTTTTTTTATTAAAAGAAAACTGTGTATTTGGTATTTTTTTACGCATCAAGCAATATTAGATTGTTTAGGCGTTTTATTTGATATCATTTTTACTTTTGGGGCTCATATTAGGTAACCTGCTTTATGAGCATCTGCGCGGTGGTTGTTAAGCGCTTAGATTTATGTCTAAACCTTGCAATCAACATGGGTTTTTCAAATCATGCTAATTTTTATTCTCAATACTGCTGTGAACTGATGGTCCAAGCATATAAGTAAAGAGAAATTAAAAATGACAAAATTAATTAAGCTAGCTCAGCAAAAATGAAATTAAAAGGGCGCCAGAGATTCTTAAATCTCAGAGAAAATTTTTATTAAAAATTAATAGTGGGCGTTTTGAAAATTGACTTTCTTTAAAATCCCCAAAAATTGAAATGGCAGATTTAAAAATAAAAGAACTAATTAAGGTGATATTTAAAATCATAAACTTTTATTGAAAAAGAAAAAAAAAAAAACATTTAATAACAATTAACAGGGGTAAAAAAACCATGGACTGAAGGTCCTGGATTAAAACAAACCCTGCGTGAATCTAAAATTTAAGAAGGACAATTCAAATCCTTCAGCAAACAAAATGGTGAATTCGTTCTAGAAGGAATTTCAATACCACAAAAAAAAAAAAATCCACGTGGTTTCAAAAATTCAAAGCAAACTAAAAATTTAATTCAAATCACGTAAAGAAACAACCAAAATTAAAAATGAAATATAAAACAAGCTCTCAGCTTCACTTCACCTACCCCGAAGTGATAAAATTAAAATTAAATTATAACAAAAAAAAAAAAAACGCAAAATTTAAACTCTAAACGCGCTCGCTTCTAAAACGAATATTATCAAACAAAACTTACATGAATTGTGCACAATTAATGAGAGGAGACGTCTGAATAATGATCAAAAATTAAAATAAACCGAAACAAATCTTAACAAATGAAAAATCGTAAAATGGGAAAAATGAAAGATCTTAAAATATACATCTACTTACTCGCGTCACTATTTCAGACTCTCAGCCCTATTCGAGGCCTCTCACGCGTATATACAAAACAGCTGAAGCGCGCGCTGCGTCGGCCGCAACAATCAAAGAAAACGCCTTATAAGAAGGACATAAACTAATGCTAAACTTATAATCAAAGAAAAATAAACTAACTAACTGAACAATTAAATATACATCTAACAAAACTACTAACTTCAAAGCAAAAAGTAAAAATTAGTGAGAATTTGCGCGCGGCAAAGCCAAAACTTGATCTTGGAAAATTAACAGCATTGAATTCAAACAACCGGGGAGACATGTCACAGCAATACGTTACAATATTATAATATGGAGCAGTGGTAGCTGGCAGAGAATTCTTTGCTGCAAAAGTGATGGCAGGGTGTTATTACCTATTGCTTTTCAAGAGTCGTGTAAAAATGCGTTTAAAAATACCTTTCTAAATGCAATCGTTTTCTTTTTTTTGAAAAGTTTGAATGATTCCAAGAGTAGTATTGGCTGCAAGATCTGTAATGCGGTTTCCGGCAAGATTAACTCTGCAAGCACCATTAAATAATTTAAACGTAATTAAAAGATCTATTTATTGCAAATGCTGTTGCACGGTGAATGAATTATTTTTCTAGTTTATGACTAATATACCTATATGTGTCGTTTTATTTTGAATGAAAATGCATTGATAAATATGCTTATGAGTGTATTTTTTTGGCTGGATACGATGTTACGTAAAGCCTTTTACTTATATTTTAAATGAATTACACCATAATTAAATGTGATGAAGTACACTAGCGACACTTTCTAATTGTACGACCTACAGGGTAAAATAGAGCCCATATGTTTAGCGTGGATAGTAGACGGATTTATGCAGTAACTGGCCGCTTCGAAATATGTAAACACAGATGTGCGGTCTCTCTGTCGGTTATTTTAAAAAAGCCTTAGACTGGATTTATTAATGTGCGAAGTTGAATGCATCTCTTATGTATTTGTTATCTCTGCGTAGGAATAAATTTATTTGATGTTTGAAGTATTTGGAATAGCTGTAGTGTTATTAAATGGTTTTAAAAGGTATTTTCATTTTACAGTTGAACTACGACTAGGAACTAAACCAAAGGCATGTTAATTATACCCATATCAATGGGTTTATTACTTTTATTCATTTTATACGTATGCAAATAATAATGAAAGTATCAAAATGGATCGCATGAAGACATTTAAAGTATTATACTGAAATCAGTAAAGCATATCTCCGTTATGAATGAAACATTTTTTTCAATATTACTGAACACATAACTAAATTGCGACAGTCCCTATGTAAGATATTAAACAATATTGTAATAAGGATTATTACTACTTCCATTTTTCGTGAAGTGGGTGTTGCGCCGATTAATTGATTAAATGCAGAGAAATTTGAAGTAATGTCGTTATTGACAGAAATGCATGTTTTGTTTTCCCTGCAGCGTTACCCAAATATGCTTATATTTTGTTATCTAATTAATGTCTGATGATTTCATATCATTTTTTTAATTCGCTCCGGCTTCCTTCTTTAACATTAAATAATAAAGGAGATATGGCGAGAATGCATTCAAAACCATGATTTTTATATCAGATATTAGAACGAAAAGCTCTACACTCGTCAGAAATATGTTTTATTGGTTATAGTAATGGTATGTTTTCATCAACATTATAATAACAAGATAAAATAATATTTAGATTATAAAATTCCCTACTTTCAAATATTTTACCTCAAAAGTCCTACAATATCTTTTCAAAAGAAATACAAAATTTGAATTAGTGCTAAATCGAATAGTAGTGATAGCTATAAATACTTTATATAAATATTAATTATTCATTATGTTAATATTGAAAAAAGGAGCCGCGGCGAATTAAAAATAGATATAAAACAATCATTATGAATCAATTGGATTAAAAAACACAAACATATTTAGTAAAGCTGTAGGGATGTGTAAAGAAAACAAAACATCTATTTGTATACAATATTATATTTAAGGTAAGTCATTGAAAACATTCGAATTGTGGTAACCGAGGTAAGTCGGCAAGCATTAGTATGCGCCTTTGATGTATTTATTTGTTTCTATTTTATAAGTTCAATGTTTATCTATGTTTGTCGGCTGCATTCTTCCTTACATTTAAAGTAGATTTACTACAAAAAAAAAAAACACAGAGACCGCACATCTGTGTTTATATATTTCGAAGACGGCAGTGAATGCATAAGTCGTCTACTACCCATGCTACACATTTAGGCTCTATTTTATGCTGTAGGTCGTACAATTAGAAAGTGTCGCTAGTGTACATAAATGTTGGCAATTGAATAATGGTTGATTTAAGAATTTACCTGGTTATTGGAGCGGAATGTATCTAATAGTCTAGGAATAAGATTTCATCAACAAAAATGCATAGTTTGGGAATTCTGATATCTGAATATATGAAATGATCTTATTACATTTTATTTTGATATGTACACTTGTGAGGCATTTGTGGAAGAAATGCCACTTATTTAGCGCAAAGATTGTAATAAATATCTTTTGGTTGCATACTTCCTTTCTAATTTTGGGTTTCGAAATTAGTGACTCATTATTACACTACCTATAGTAGATAGGCTGGAAGATCATTTAAAATCCAAATACACGTATGCATTTCTCCATTATGTAAAATAAACCAACAATTTACTATTATTTTTTTTTTGGCAAAAACATATTTTGCACGATCGTTAAAATTCTCCAACGCAATCCATATTAGGCAATCCGCATAAATTATATGCATCGTTTAGAGAAGCAAGTAAAACGTTTTTTCTTCATTATACAATTAATTAAGTAACTGCTATACGCAATACAACCATGCGTTTAATAATTAACATACCAATCAAGTTCTTGCGTTGTTATAAATACTCATTTATTTGGCAAACAAAAGCAGTATTCGTTCCACCATTGCATTATATGGTCTAATTTCCTAGGTAAGAAGTGTGCACTTGTTAGTGCTAAAAAGTGTGGGCCTACAGTGTCGATGGATACGTATTTTCTGTGAAAACGATGTTCGGTTGTTTTTTTAGTTTTGGAAATTTTTACAGCACCGCTTTTTCGTAACTCCTTTATTTAAGATACTTCACACGAGAGAAAAGGATTCTTTAAATTTCTTTCTAGAAAAATATACGTACCAACTAAAAGAAATAAGTTTTAACAGCAAAAAATACTTCTTTGATTTCAAAGGAATATTTCTTCTTTTTAAAGAATACTTTTTCTGTTGCATGGTTAGGTGTAAATTATAGATTTTTGGAACGTGATGTTGAAGAAGTAGTCCAAAGAAGAAACTCTAAAATATAGCATTAGGATTTCTTGAATAATGAAAGATGTTCTTGCATGATGTTTGTTGGTAAACTAAATAATGAGTAAAAATTGTTCGTTTCCAAAGTTTTACATAAATACAGTTTGGAAACAAACAGTTTTTAGTAAATTATTTAACTTACAAACATTTTTAAATAAATATTAAATTAATTAATTAATATTTTGAGTAATGGATATTCTTATTGTATTGTTTTTCTATTTCAATACTCATTATTTTTTCTCGATCTGCTTTTTTCTTGGTGTAGTAATCCCTTATACTTTATTCGATAAATTTATTTAAGTTATAGCAAGTGAACGTATCACAGTTTTTTTTTTGTAACAATAATTTTATTAACTACCAGAGGCCGGCGTTCTTAGGTTCTCAACTACCACTTTGTCTCACCATATAACGGGTTTAACCATACATTTGCTGACGTACTCTTACTAGATACATATACCATCTACCTACATAAAAGATTTTTGTCTCTCTCACATCAGGATGCCTTAGGGTAGCAGCTTGGAACCTCTCCTGTTTTGAATCTATATTAATGATCTATGTTAAGCACTGCTTGTGCGACTTTCTCCAACAACAAGTTTTTTTATTATAACAATAATTTTATTAATTACCAGAGGCCGGCGTTTTTCGGTTTTCAACTACCACTGTGTTTTACCACATAACGGATTTAATCATATATTTGCTGACTTACTCTTACTAGATACATATACCATCTACCTACATAAAAGATTTTTGTCTCTTTCACATCAGGGGTGCCTTAGGGTAGCAGCTTGGAACCTCTGATATTTTGAATCTACAATTAATGATCTATATTAGGAATTTAACTGTCAAAGTTTGTTAAGTGACGATGATCTAAAATTGGTTTCTAAAATTATTATTATCTTTGTAATGTCTGGGTTTTCTCCAACAACAACTTCATATACTTGACTCCTAATGATCTAAGAATATATCAGCTTTAAACATTTTATCTTATACTCATAAAACTACCACTATTACTTACATGTATCTTATAACAATGGTATTATCCCATATTGTGAATCTATCAAATATTTGCGTCACATTTCATTCTAAATTTAATTTTAACTAGCAGATTGTCAATACCTTTTCTGCATGCTGTTCTTTGTAGGTTTTGTTTCAATACGTTCTCTTGTCGACCAAGGTTTTCCATCTTGCACGGCCACCAAAAAACCTCCTGCCCTTGACTTACTAGATTTTAGCAATCGAAAGGACTGCATTGTCTCGTTGTTCTTTTCCTAGCTTCTGCAGCATATTCTTTATGATCGAATTTGATGACCCCTAATCGGTAAGGATCAGAACCTCTATCATTGTCTCTTCAAAGGTAAACGTTCTGATCCTTAGAGTCAAGACACTTCAAACCGTTGCAATGTCGCGCCTGATAACATTCTGTTCATGCCTTCCAACTATCGTCAGTAGATGACCCTGGCTAGCCAAAAGCCTATGAATTCTTACTAATTGTAAGACTAATTAACGATCTAGGTCCTCAACTAAGCCATTCCCTGGCCTCCTTCGTGTGTGATGCATTTACATGTCAGTATATATTTTCAAAAATCTAACATTACTTTTGTAAGAAATCCTCACGTTTTTAACATGGAAATTTGTTATAACTTTTACTTATTACTAGGAAATAATAATAATATTTTACTAATTGTATCAATCTTTACAGTGGCCAAGATGTTCCGATTACTTGTCATTTCTGCTTGTATCTGTAAGTAATAAGGAAAAAAAAACATTAGAAAGATTTTGTTTCATAAAATCATTCTTATCATATTAGTTTCTGCAATTGCTGCCCCAGGAAAGAACGCAGTTAGTGACATAGATACGTCGGCTAGTGGCCATTACGGAGGAGGCCATGAAGGTAAGGGATTCAGCGCTGGTAGCGGTTTGAAAACCATCGCACAAGGATCAGCTGAGCAAGCCAGTAATGCTGTAGCGAATCAACACTCAGCCGCTAGACAAGCTGCATTCTCAGCGAAAAGCTCCTTGGCACAAGCCGCACTTGGCGTAAGTTTTCGTTTACCTACCTTCGTGAAAAAGAAAAATATTTTTTAATTCCATCAGGCCGCCGCCACTGCTCAAGCAGCTTTGATCGCCAAACAAATCCTAGTTCAAAAATTAGAACGTGACGCCAACGAAGCACACCAACAACTGCAAGGCGAAGTTCATCAGCTGGAACAAGCCGAGAGATCAGCATCTGCCGCTCAACAAGCCTACGATCAAGCCCAACAACAGGTTAATGCTCTTTCGAGCGCTTTGAACGGAGCCCAAGGTGCCGGTTCTCATGCTCAGCAGGCTGCAGAAGAAGCGCTCGCAGAATTGGGATCTCAAGAGGCTATGGTCGGTGCCGCTAAACAAAGATTGTCCGTTTTGACTGAGGAACTCCATGCAGCTCAAGCTGATTTGCAAGCTACTCAAGCTGCAGCGCATCAAGCTGAATCCTCTGCTCAGATTGCTCAGTCCAATGCAGAACAGGCTGCTGAATCCGCTTCTTCGGCCGGATTTGAACACCACAGTGGAATTGAGGGTGGATACGGATCCTCTGAAGATTTCGCTGGATATCATCATTAAATTTGTGTTAGTGTTTTCGATCTTTAAATAAAATGTTACGCAAAAGTTTGTACCATCTTGTATATACAAATATACAACTTTAGGGCGTGTTTTACAAATATCTCCTTTTTGTTCAATAATGTTACCCTTATTTAACTCACGAAACTATGATTTTGCAGCTCTCTCTAAAGGAGAGAGAAGGAGCCTTTGCTTTCGGCTTCATCTTACTCCATCATGTGAGGTTAGTTAAGACAGTTGTTTTTTACCTGAATTAGTATGAAGGTATCATCTACGTTAGTTTACATTTGACGGTAGAGAATTATTGATAACACGCTTGAGAGCATTATATTTTTTGGGCAAGCTCTACAACATCAAATCGCATATTTATACTACAAAAAGCTTGTCTGAGGGCAATGTTTAATTTCTCCAGTATAAGATACTTACCCTTCCATCCATCTTCATACTCGAATGCGCCAGGTTTGTGAAAGAGTACTACAATGATTTTTTCAAAAAGTTTGAACTTGAACACAACTACGGGACGCGCGGAATTGCTAACAATCATTTAGTGCCGCCACGGACAGACCTCACGAAGCTCCAGAAAGGTTCTATCTACCAGTGCATTAAAATATACAATCATTTGCCTGAGAACATTAAGAAAATGCAAGGTAAACAATTTCTTAAGACATTAAAAAACATTCTAACAGCTAAGGTGTATTATATCATTGAAATAAATAGTAAGGATCCTAATATGTGGCTTGTGGGACACCCCTACTAATCAGAATTTAATTTAAATTTATACTTTGGAGTTTTTTACAAATAAATAAGTGCACGCAAATACTTATTTCTGGTGTGATACCATATAAAAGTAGACATTGATGAAATAGTCAACTACAAAAAACAAAGCTGTTGACACTACATCTACATTTCTTAAACAAAATGGCACCCATTAGGTTTTTAATACGTAAAAAATCGTATTTACTCTGAAAAAGATTACAGTAGAATATGGGAAATGACCAATACACTGTCATCATCAGCACATAGGTGGTGGTTGGTCTCAGTGTGGAGCTCTCAAGCACTACGGTTGAAATACTATTTCTATCAAATTGCATAAATGTGCAATTGTGCACTCTGATGAAAATTCTCAAAATACTTTTTGGTGTCGATGAGTCAAATATGGTTTAGATTACGTCATAAATGACTCACAGATGGCATATCCAAATTATTATCTAATGCAGTAATTTAATAAAAAGGTAGACATTGTTTTTTTGACTTTGTCCTTTTTGATACGTTATCTGAATATACAGTATGGTTCAGGTAAGTGTGAAGTCGTCATTATTTTTTTTTAACAGGCAATATTTAATTTTCCTTTTTCTTTTTTCAATATTTTAGTGTCTCATGTTAAGAAAGTGAGACTTAAATATTTTAACTTAAAAATATAAAATTAAAGGACTCACGGGTTTTAGATTATATGAAATTTTGTAAAATATGTTGAAGTCCTTCTTATTTTCATTTACCGTAGAATAAATAGGAAAATAAAAATGAAGGTAAATCACAATATATTTTTTCAATTTTTTTCATGTACAATGTTATAGAATCACATTAGATCAATTAGTTTTGCAATTTTAATCTCTGGGACGGAGATTTCACAAGATTCAACACTTAAAATTGTTTATGTTACAAAAGCTTTATCGAGCTTAATCGAAAGAATAAATAAAAAGATATCCAAAGGAATTGATACATTTTAGTATTAAAACTAATCATCTGATTGTCAAATGTGCGCCATCTACAAAATCAAATGTCAACTAGATACAATACTCACAGTGTTTACGGTAAACAAAAATGTCAAACTCAGTGAATCAAATGTATTCCAAAGAAATTCTGATGAAATAATAAAAACAAAGGAAATTCTGAAAAAATATTGATGCACTAATAAAAATTAAAAACACCGAAAACATCGAAATGAAAGCAAATACATGAGATTTAGATTTTGCACGGAATTGTATGAGAGTTCTAGAAAAAGAAGAGATAGCGTCGTTTTGCTGGAATAAAATGAATATATGTTTCCTCTAAAAATATTAACCTTATCGATGAAAAGTTATAAAGTGCTAAAATTCATCATTTTTTGTACAAATTATGTGAAATGTTGTAAAAGAAATAAGTTACAAACTTCGAAAAAAGAATCATATCTCAGTAAAAAGTCAACTTCTAACATGAAAGAAAAAAAGTAGCCCACACAACCCAACAGTTTACCTCCAAATATCTAGAATGACCCACAAATGTAGCAAAATCAGGAACAACGCCTACAAGAGATTTCATTCCTAGATTTAAAAAACCAAAAGATTTCTTTCCTAAAAGATGTCTAAGATCCTTTAGATTTCCTTTATATCCTTAAAGACATCTTTAAGCCATAGAAATTTCATCCATTTATTATTTATTTCATTAAGAAATAATTTCATTTATTAAGTAAGAATTTTAAATTCTATGAAATCGTTACTCCGTTAGTCATAAAAGTAAAATGGTCGTTCGATTACGCAAACACCGTTATGTGTGGTGAAGCTTCTTTGGTAAGAAAATTGTTTTCAGTAAAACTAGGGAGTTTTCGAGACAAAAAAAGCTGAAGTATTAAGTGTAAAGATATTTTTATTAGACATCTATACCTATCTTTAAAGGGTATACCGCCTTTGCCATTTGATGCGAAAATATTTAGTAATGCTACTATTACACAGATGTCGAATTTATCCGTTTTATTGTGGTACCATTTCGCCTTTTTATTGCGGTTTTACTAGATCCCCATAAAAAGGATGGAAATACAGAAGTACATTAAGGTTATTGAAATTCTGGCACTAATATTTTATCGCGAACTAGCTTATTGTAATTCATAGCTATTACAGTATTATCTAGCAAACAAGGAAAGCGTTCAGATTGTCAGCGGGTGATTTAAATAAAACTTGGCATATTTGGAAGATCCAACAAAGTTTAGTAATTCGTCGCTTTCGCTTTAACGGAGTCTTAAGTTTAAGGGGTCAAATCCACCCTCGAAATTTCAACGATTTTTAATTTTTTACTTTGTACGCTGTCATTCTATATAGGCGAAATAAAAATATACTACAGACTACCGAATTTGTTCTTTATATTTCTATGAAAATACAGCAAATGAAGTTTTTCTGGTCTTTCTGCAGTTAATCACCCTTATTCCGTTGTTGAAAAAAGGGCGTCGGTTGAGTGTGCATTTTTTAAAGCTCTCAAACGTTAGTAACTTTTAACATTTGCATAGGTACTCAAAAGGTTATATTAAATCTATTAGAAGAAATAATAAAAAAAAAAATACATATATTGCTCTATTTTTCAGAACAAATCCCTGGAATTTAAAGTTTTTATTTTTTAACTTAACAGCAAAATCTCTAGATTGAGGGGAATGCAGCAATTGTTACCGAATAAACATCCTGAAGCAGCTCCCGCAACAAAATATAATAAAACTGGAAAAACATACCGGATGAGCTTGAATTAACGAATAAAATACAGTTCACATTATATATAAGGCTATAATTAGCACCTCTAGCTAATATGGTATATTTTTATAGTCATTTTTAACAAATTCAAATTTAACCTCTAGAGTAGGCAACCGAGTATGCACTTTAACTTAAAATTATTCCTTTATTAAGCTTTGAAAACTGTTTTAAATGACTCCAAATTATTTCCAATACACCTATTTCCATAGCAATATATTGTTATGGCACATATATTCTACTATTATTTAAAAGGGAATGTTACTATTTTACTTAGTTATATTTTAAAACTAATTAGATATAAGAAAAAGGATATAATATGTAGCAGCAGACAGCCAGACGATGTCCAGGTGATGTAGGAAATCTCTGCATTTGGCAAGTCTTTCAAGGTATTTTCCTTCAGAATTTTCCCTTCAGGAAGCAAGATGATCAGCAGTGATATACCTACACATCGAAAATGAATATTAGAATTTGAATAGTGTACTATTACAATAGATTTTGACAGATCAAAATTGGATCCAAGTTCAATTCAAATGAATATTCTTATTATTTTTACTGCGTATTTATGTCAGTTAAATTTAGTCTAATAACGTTTGTATATGCATTGGCAGTCCAATTGCTTTGATATGTCAACAGAAAGTGATGGGGAAATTGCTGGAAATTGAGTTCTGTAACAATTCTATGTGTATAAATGGTTTCCTACCTTTTAGGTGCAGTATGAATTTTAAGATTGTTAATTTTACATAGTAATAAGTGTTTAAAAATTTCAAATGTATTTTTCTCACAATTCAGAGACACATACCTTTATCATATTACAATTGTAAGGTGATTCCAGAATTTTGCAATTTTATGTATTTTCATTTCGTTTAAACATTCGACAGTCCATTCGATCACATGGACATTCTCATGTATAAAACAATGGAGGTTCCCCTCATTTCGGTTATATTAACGGATTTTTACAGACAGTTGGACTCCTTGACGAAGACAATCGCTTTCAAGTCAGTTAAAACATTTTCAATTCGAACGATTCAACAGCCGACCTTTGTTCAGGCAGATGTATCTCAATTTGTTCTTGTAAAATTTACCGGCTATTTGGATAAAATCCAATTTTATTTCAAATTACAACCTAAAAATAATTGTTATTTGTTAAACAAAGTTCATCACACAAATATTATCCAAATTACCTGCAACCTTTTTGGGTAATTTTTCTTCAACAACGATTTTCCTGAGTTTCCTGTTATGTTCCTGTCCTGAACGAGCCATTTTTCCGTGATCTGATGTAACTACGATGCACGAGGGCCCTTATTCGACCTGAACAATCCCATCCACACCGATGTTCGCAGAATTCGTCCGATTAGAAGGTATTCCTCGTCAAATCTACCTAAAAATAAACGTATTATTTCAATTCTAATCTAAATTTAATTATACTTATAAGAAATTTCATTTTTAGGTTAGAAAATTGTTTGTATCATCACTGAACGGTTTGCAGTTACTTGGGGAAATTTGTATAAATAGGTTTATAAGTATTTGTTATGTATTTACGTTACGAAACAATATCCAGTAATTTACCATCAAGGTTGGCTATTCTGTTTCACACGTCTATTTAAGCCTAACTTAACTCCGTTTGAACGGTTAGAAATCGCAGGAATTTGGAAATTTAATTTAAGCGTATTTACGTTCGAAACTATGAATTTAAAATTGCAAAAAGTGGAATTACTAATAAAACTTTAGTGTTATTAATTAAACGGACTCACGTACTTACCTGAGATAAATATCCAGAGATTTATGTCTGATTTTAAACAAGTTCACATTTAGAATTTTTTTTTATTAAATAAAATCACTTTTATTCGCACTTAAATGTTTTAATTTCACATGAGAAATTGTTTTCCATTGAGACACAACACTATCGTGCCTACAATATCATTTAAACTGGTCATTAACAGTAAAATTGAAGGAGAGGACATTTGTTGACAACATCCTCACACACAATCTCTACTCTTACTAAAATATAAGAGGGGTAACGAGCTACTCGTTATTTTTTTTATGTCGACGCCCCTCGATCGGAAATTTCTCGCCCTGCATGCCATCTAGCTGGTGAGAGGGCACACTTCTAAATCAAAATTAATGAAGATAGATGACACTGGGATGTATAAAATTTGATTTTTTTTAATTTAATTAATGTATTTTTCTTAAAATTTATTTTTTTAATCCGGGCTGTATGCTACTGTGTAGCGTTACAATATATTCTTTTGAAGAATATTACTTTTGAGAATATTTTTCAAAATAAATTTCAAGTTTCAGAGGTTTTATTTTCCTAGGACCCGACCCAGTTCTATAATTTAACGTTTTCCTGCACTAATCTAGTAATAAATAACAGATGATGATGAACATTGAAGTTGTGATGTCAAGAAACTTCTTATAACATTGTTAGGTATGTATTAAATGCGACAATTCTAGCATGCTAGGAGCACAAATAAAATTACAAATGCTCCTTCAAATGTAATTTTAATTATTAAGTTTGCAGTTCGGATCCTTCCGCCGGAAGTTAAATTAACAACCTCCTCTTGTTGAAAACGTTCTTCATATTTCCGATGCAGATGAAAGAGGTGGCATCACAGCGTGAACGCGTTCTCGTGACGCTGTGCTTAAGAACAACGGCGCTGCTTGAGTTTATCAAAATTTAATAATGAATCGGAAGCAGAGGTGCGACAGGAAGATAATACCTTTTTAAAAAAGATTAATGTCTAGGTACCACATGTTCTGCGTGATTACAGCCGAATTTTACCGAAAATGAAGCCTCCTTTGTGTCATTAATACTACTACCATTGATCAAAACCCTTCCCTACTTACCGTAAAGTAATTCCGTTTAGGAAACTCATTAGCTCTATTTTTCCTAAAACCCTTTACCGTGCCTTTAACTTTCGCCTGGAAAATCTCCGTTGTGTCTGTAATTAATCTTGTAGGCGACTTTCAATTAAACGCTAAAATATTCCGTTGTAACCGACAGGCTTAAACAAAATAGACGTTACGGTGAAGAACTTTATAATATATATTTACAAAATACTTTAGATTTTCCACGCAATACATTATCGTTATATTTGTAATGCGTAAACTTTAAGTACTTGTTTATGACTAATATTACAAGCACTTTAATTTTTACATCAAGCTTGTTGAAGGCAGTCTATAGTTATCCCTTCTCCTAATATTATAGCTTATAGAAATCAAAAATGTCATTAATAAAAATCGAAAAATAAAACAGGACCCAAAATTGCGCCTTGTGGCACACCTAGAGTAACGTAAATATATAGAAGTAAATTGATTTATAACGTTGTTTGATGGTTCGTGTGAATTTAACAGATTGTTGTTAAACTTTCAGAACAGAAAAGAAGCTGAACTAAAAATGATAAAACCTTTTTCAGAACGTTACATGGCACCTCGTTAAGATGATATGAAGATCTGTTACAAAAGCTTGACTTATATCGCATAAGAGGAGTACTTAGGCACTGGTTCGCTTCATATTTTCATCAATAGAATGCAAATGATAAAGATGCGCTACAAAAACAATGAAGGAAATGATATTTTTATTGATTCATCGTGACTATCCATAGTTTCTGGAATGCCGCAAGGTTTAATGCTAGGTCCTACACTTTCCAGTTTATACATAGACAAGTATTTTATCTTATCTTATACTTCATCTTATCTTATTTTTCATTTACTTACAGATAGATAGAGATACTTAGAACGGTCTCAGATTTTCGTTTAATTTCTTGAATTCCAGTGTTAAGCCAGATTTTTGTTGACATTTTCTTAGGTAAGGTTAGATCTGTCTGTTTTGGACAGAGTAACAATTTTTCACGACGGTATTATCGGTTCTGCGCGTCGATTCGCTCAATCGATCACTGTTTCATTTAGATCCGCTTATCTGTGTTTACACCTTTTTGACGTTAGAGGGCACCTCCATGTCCTTATTCTTGTTTTAATTGGCTGTCTTCTGATTGTTGCGTGACGTATTCACACTTCCGTTTTCCTGCTTCTTCTTCGGAGTTGATAGACGCGTTCTCGCAGGTGAATCTTCCTATCCTTGGGAATTTTGCATATTTTCACACATCTGTGGATTTTATTGGAAGTTTACTGGAAATAATTATTGGCCGTATCTTCGCTTGCGTTGGAAGTGGAAATTTCGTTATTATTACGACGGATGTATCTGATATTTTGGGATATAATTTGAGAACCACGCGTCCCCAACGCCATTCTGTTTTCTGTTTCTTCTCTTCGTCGAAAAACCTCGTTATTTAACGAGTTTTTTTTGATAAAATTTAATTTTAACTCTGGAATCTTCCCTTCGTTTTGTGTGAGGTTCTGAACTACCCACGTGTGGCTGAGAGCTTCTGCGACTTCTTAAGTCCTTCGGAGAACCCAACTCCTTCGGAATTACACTGGACCATCTGTTTCGGTTGCTGCCGAGTCAGGAGAGGATCTTTCCACGCCCGCTAACAGCTGATCGAGGGCAAAGCTAAGTTGCACGTTCTTTTTTTGTAATTTTTCTCGCGTTTAAAATTTAATAATAGAAAACCACCTCCGATCATTTATCTTTTTTTGCGTTTTCTTTCACAAACCTGTAAATTTCACATGTTATATTCTGAATCGGAGGGTGTTATCTGTTGCTAACTCAGTAAAATAGTTCAAATTTAAGTACAAATATTTATTTATCTTATCATTTACTTATCTTTTCATTTATTTATCAAATTCAATATAATTGTTTAAACACCAACAGATTGAATATCGGCTTGCCATATACAGGGTGATTTATTCACCATCATTGTAGTCAACTCAAATATTTAGCCTTATTTTAGTTTTTTTTGTAAGTGAAAACTTTTCAATTAACTCTTAGCGTAAGAATTTTCTTTGTATAAATTTATGTGAACTGATTGCGTTGGCCAAAGCGTACGGTGCTCGCGTCCTACCGTAGGACTATCTGTTACTATCACTCGCCGATACCGGTTAATACATACAGAGTATCACATATTTTCTTTTCAAATTTTATGTCAAATCTAACCTTAATATTTTCTTTTGGAATTATATGTCAAGTCTAACAACAACATTTTCTTCCTGAATTTTATGTTAAATTTAATAATAAAATTTTAACTGTTTTGTCAGTAAACCCATCCTTTTATTTCTTTGTATGAGTTTTTGCAAACCACTTTACCCCCGATTTTCATTTTACACCGTGGATTTCTGCTTATCTTGGGGGCATGACAGGGTAATTAAATTTAAGCAGGTGGCGCCGAAATTTTATCCATCATTTTTCTCGGTACTCTACTGTCGCTTTGGGTGCCGGTAAATTAGGTAACAACTCTTCTTCCCGAATTCTATTAGAGTAATATAACGATTTCGCAGATTATTAGAGTTTATATTAATGTTACACATAAATGTAGAAATAGATCTTTTTTATTGAATATATCGTCTGTGTTGCTTATTTGAACCCCGAAACGTTTATAATGTCTATTGAAATAAATACACCTGAAGTATTCCAGTTAGAGTATCGTTTTTTGAAAGAAACCCACTTTATCCTTGTCTGTCTTCGGATAGGCATCACATTGTTTTCAGAGCTCTTTCAGCATCTGCAATCACTTGTCACATATTCATTATACCCTTCTGTATTGATTAATAGCTATAAACGCTTTAGCAGCAATGCATTTCTTAACGATTTCTAGAGAATTATATCCACCATTAATAATTTGTCGAAAACAGCTGAATAGGAAACGTTTTCTTCTCGTTTAATTAATATTAATTCACCGTCTGCAATAGTCCTAGAGATGCTGCAACAGTTGGTTATATACTCTTAAGGCCACCGACGCGAATTATCCTAATTTAGGGGTTGCGCGCGTTTACTGTTTTCTCAGTAACGATTTTGCATTGTATCAAGTGTTGGATACACAATTGCAATAGTGTTGTAGGTATTAAAATAAATAAATGATTGTTATGCAGATCGAGTTGAAAATAGGTGTAATATATTGTATAAAGTCGCGTGGGTGTAGGACTAATACATTTAAAACTGAAATTGTTATCTCTCTCTATCAGGGGATATCTTATCTGGGATCGTGTCCCTTAATTTTGGGAAGATGGTTTTTTTTTTTAACAACACAACAAAGAACAAAAAACAACAGTTTAAGATAATATAACATATGCGATTGTTTATTGAATGTAAGAATAAATAAATAAAAATAAATATAACAGATGTATTAATTAATAATTAAATATGAATATATGATCAATTGCGTTTTTAATATAATTATTTGAAATGAAAATTTTACACGTTAGATTTTTTTTTAGAGCAATTGAATTTATTTATATGGTGATTTCTAGAATATCTACTGTAATCCACTATCCGGTAGATGGCGCTGTTTCGAAATTGAATTTTTAATTCTTTAGGCACTAGTTAAATTTTTAATTGCAAGGTTTAAATGATTTTTGAAACAATTAATAATAAATATAATTTTAAACTCAAAAGGTTTGTTAAAATGGAAAAAAATGTATCTATAAATTTACAAATGAAATTAACATCTAAGTTATCGACCTGAATCAGCCTGAATCTCGATGCTTACATTACAGGACAGATCAAATATAATCAATATCAGTCGGTGATCGAATAAAATATCGGTGCAATTTATCGATATCAAAAAGATGTTCTGTCGCGCTAAGTTATCTATGGAACGGACTAACCTTTTCGCACTGGGTCCGGTGTCTGGACAGGCTGGGAATGGGATCGTATCGGTTGTTGAGGTTGATTCAGGAATTCTTCCGGATTTTTTTTGGAATTCGTTCTTTTTTAAGGTAAGGATTCTTTCTTTAATCCGCGTTAATGACTCTCAGACTGAACTGTTTCCTTAGTTTCAGGATAAAATTTTAGGAAAGATTCAAACAAAATTAAGTGAGGTTAGAAGTCTCAAACTGGCAGTAAACATACGTCTTATCTGCTTCACGACCAAAAGCTAATTGAATTCCTCGTTGCTATGGAAATTGGCTTCGGTTTTGTAAAATGCTACGCTGTGATTGGTTGAAATTTCCGCGTCTTTTCAAAATAAAAGAGCAGCGTTTTGAATTTGGAAATTAGAAGAAATATCTTGGAAATTTATTTTTGAATAAGGTTTTCATTATCAACTTCGTTTTCTACAAGTAAAATTATGTATGTGGGCCAAATTTCGTAAATTAATAATCTCTTTTTAGATACCTGTCAGTGATGTTTTAAAAATGAAAAATTCTAATTTAAAAGGAATTATATGGATAAAATAGTCTTACAAACCTTCTTTTGATATCAGGATCTGTTAATTACATCTCGATCAATCTGAAAATTGTTTTCTGTAAAGATATCAGGTACGTGCACTTTCTAGGATGTTTGACAAGAAATGTGAAATTTTCACTTTTTACAGAGGTCTTTATACAATAATGAATTTATAATACATGATTGGTGATTTGTGAGACTTCGAGATTCTGGTAATGCTCAACGTTAAACATGTCCAAGAAGAAAGACTCCTTTTTCATGCTTCCGAAAGAAATGACATAAAACTTGGCCAAAATGGCTGTTAAAATGAAACTTATTGTTTTTCAAAGTAAGTAATTTGTGATTTTCTATAATATTAGTGCCTGTTTTGACTGAAGGTCTTAAAAAAAATGAATAATTGATTACTGAATGCTCGGTATGTTAAAATTTTGAATGATATCGCAAGAATGTGTGTGTTTAAGGATGTCTTAGATCTCTTGATCGGTTTCAGGCGTTCATACGACCCTGTGGCTGGTGAAATCCGACCGTCCTTGTCGAATACAAGAGTGCATATGACTGGCCATCCACACAATACAATCGATCAGTGTGTGTGTAGATTGTTTTTCTAAATTAGAGTGGTGTTTGACCCATTACAATATAATGCAATAATATAATACACGCTTTCAATGCTGGGTATTATAAGCCATAAATATTTTAATTCTAGAAAGGGCTAGATTAATGGATACAGCTCATAACAGGTGTGCTAAATTCAAAACGGATATTGGAAACGTATTTAAAATGAGCAAAAGAAAAGTCGTTTTTGTTTACTGATTGCACAAGTGAGAACAATGGAACATATATGTATGTACTCAGGAGTTTAAATAAAATATTTTCATTATTTTTGCAGGTGATAAATTTTTTAAAACATTTTTGCTCCGAATATAGTGAGTGGCTATGTCGTAATTGGCAATACTTGGCAATTTTTCGGAGAGAAACACTTTCATGTATATAGCCGAATAATAATTATAATAATGTTTCGAATCAACTCGCTTTAAAGATAGAATTCATAAACTTTTTTTTCAGAGAATAAGCATACAACAATCCTGGTTAAAACTTTCAGTGAAAAAAAAAAAAACCTTTCATTCGTGTTTGGTTTATATTCCAATAAACACCTTAACATTACAAAATTGTGTGGTATAGCGATTATGTGGCTGTGAAATTATTACTGGGCTCGCTATTCTACACGGGAAATTATCACGCGATGTTGTATTTATTGTTACAACGCAGAAAACAGCACGGAACGCAGATTAGGGATTAAGGGAGATTATATGGTCGTGACAAGGTAGTTCCTGTGTAAGTATTTTTAACTATAATACAAGGTTCTTGAATTATTCTGGGTGGATTTGAACCTACTCTTAAATACATTTATTACGAAAAATGTGAAAATTCATTAAAGTTAATTAGCAATCATACAAGTAAGTAGCTTTTTCTTTGGATTTTTGAATACTAAAATTACTAAGCTATTGGATATTACGTCTGTTGTACTTATTTAAAAATTTATCGTAATGATTTTAATCTGTAACCTAAAAACCCATTATGGAAATAAAATCCATCAAAGAGTCTCCCAGCTTGAGTATTGTTGATGTTTTCATGACAATGCTGTCAAATCATATTTATGTCTTCAAAAGAACAATATTACGCTATAACTCCGCAAGTTTTGGAGAATGTTGTCTAAATTGCAAGAATGAGACATATATTTCAATAATCTGCACTGAAAAAAAGAGGAATTGGTTATGTCAGAAGTTTTGAACAGTTTCATTCGATTCAAATGATTTAAATCGAAACAAACACGTTATGTGTACAAGCAAATATCGCTTAAGATTGGCATAAAAATTTCGTTTTACCTTCTTATGTTTTTAGCTTTTGGTGCAAACAACTATTTTAGGTACTTAACAATAAGAATATAGCTCAACATCTGTTTATCGCTTGAACTACAACATTTAAAAGCATAGAACAAAATAACGTGATTGTTTTATTGCCGGGATAGTAATAATAAAAAAAAAAACATTGACTAAAATATATTTGTTGAAGAAGCCAGTTTGTTTGTAAGTATTCAAATATTCCAGACCGTAAATTTAACAGTTACCTGTAAAATTAGGAGGCGTTCGGTTGAACGCTCGAACTTGCATCTCCTCTTAGCTTAATTGGTAAAGCGTTCGTCCGGTAAACGAGAGGATGTAGGTTCGAATCCTCTGTGAGGAGAAAAGAAATTCTTGAGAAAAATTCCTCCTAATTACTACAGTTAATAGCAGAAATACATTAATTTGTTGATTACGCCATTTTACTTTTAAGCCAGATTCATAATGAAATTCTGCATTATATTAATTATATATTTCATAAAGACAATATTTTAAACCATTAATCCAATGAAAAGTTCAATTAGATATAATGATTAGCTTTATTTGATACTACAAATATTTTTACTACATATACAATTTCTTTTCATTGATTTAATAAACGCACTTAATAAAGTTAATAAATTGCTCTATAGCCTTAATGAAAGACTCACATTATTTTGAAGAATATATTGTTGAACAACATGAACAAAAACATTAAATTCAATGTTCGACGTTCATAATCCTAATAAGTTGTTAAAGAAATATCATGATGTGCTTAATATCATGAACGTTCATATTTATTGTACTAATGTTCACTTGTTCATTGTGCTAATCATGAGGCTGAAAATTAATAAAAAATTATTACGTACTGCTGTGTACTGATTGCATTAATTAAAATTGCAAAATGAATTTTAATGAAAAAGAAAATTAAAATAGCTAGCTGAACGGATAAAATTTTAAAGGGCGCAAAAGAACAATTAATTTCAGAGTACCCTCGCGAATTAAAACTTAATCAAAAACGAAAAGTAAAATGTGGGTGAAAGAAATCTGACTTTCTTAAATACCCGAAAAAAATTGAAAAAGGTTCAATGAAAAATAAAAGAACAGAATTTGGAATATCAATCAAAAATTTTTATTACAAAAAAAAAAGAAAAAGAAATGTTAATTACAATTATGCAGAAAAAAAAACCGTGGACAAGGGTCCTGGTCTAAATCAAAACTACTCGAATCTAAATTACAAAAGGATAATGCTAAATAACAGAATTTTTAACGCAACGAAGATAATTAACATACAAATTTATTATTCAAAAAGGGTTAAATTACAAATTATGTAGAAAAAAACCGTGAACTGAAGGTTCTGGCCTAAATTGAAAACTGCACTTGATTCTAAAATTACAATAGGACAATGCTATTTCCTATACAAAGCAAAAGTTCTGTTTGTTCAGGAAAATAAACCTAAATGTACCAATATCAATCCACGTGGTTTCAAATTAAAATAAATTAAACGTGGATAATTACGTAGAAAAAAATAAAAATGAAAAACTAAATGCAAGAACAATGATTCTACTCACCCAAACCGAGGTGACAGATAAATAAAAATGAAACAGCAAAATTGAATAACGAAAAATTAACTCTTTAAACTAAAATGATAAAATTACAACTAAAATATATCTTCTTGCACACAAATAATAAGTGATCTTATATCTACAACGTGTACACGTCAATATATTAACAATTATTACAAACTGAATTCCTTGATGGATTAAAATTTTTAAAGACATAAATTTCAATATTAAATGAATTACAAAATGGCAACAATGATATATAAAAATACGTCTACTCACGTTAATAGTCGACCAAGGAACTGCCTGTCAAAATCTACAACGCAAACGCACAATTCACCGACAAAAATCTAGTAGAATAAGCATTGAATAACATGAGCAAACAATAGACATCTTAATGACTGGAATTAAATTTAAAAAAAACTTAACACTAAATAAATTAAATCAAATAATAAACTCTTTAACTAAATTCAAACAAACTAAACATTATTGTGAAAAATTCTCGGTAAACTGAAACAGCTGTCTTAAGAAAATCAAATATGCAACTCAAAATACACTCAGCAACCATGGGTTGCTAACCCATAGCAGTACATGCATTTTTATATTGTATTTACGAGTTTTTCTTTCAGTGATATTATTTATTGTTTCTTGCTTCTTACGTTCATTAAATAATTGTAAACGAAATTTACTAGATCTAAGGTAAATATCGATTAAGAGTGCAACAAGGCAACGAATTTCGTATTAAACCGGCAGAATACTAAGACAAAAGCCGTACTGAGAGCTGAACCATGCATACCAACCTATTAATGGATTTTACGAAACACATTTCCGAAATCTCCCCACAAATTATGCGTAATAAGTATAAATGTAGTTTTCAACTCCACTTAGGATCACGGGAACGAGATTTATCAAAGAGCATAATACTTCCGCGGATGCTCGAAAACGTTGTTAGACAGCCCGTGGAGATTTTCCCGTTGTGTTCGCGCGCAACGAGATGAACTGTAATGCCGTCAAGCGTTATTCGCGAGAGGGAGTCAAAATTCGACGCGTAATTAAAATATGTATCGCAGATTCCTTGAATAATTGATTCGGATTCAATCAGCGCGTTCCGAACCCCTTTTTCGGAACACACGAAATGGACAGGGAGGGGAGGGATTAATAAATAATCGATATTATGTAAATTCCGAGTGATGTTTTGTGAAATGGCGTATTCGCGGTGCACTCGGATTTTCGCGTACAACCTTGTACCTATACACGCAAAACAAACTGTTCAATAAAGTGTGTCGCATCGGTTTTTACGCCCCATTAGAGGGATTGATTGGTTTTATTATTACCATTGGCGTGCGCTAGTTTTATTAGCTTGATGTTGATGATGATACGAACAACCAACCTATAACGTTTTCGTTTCTGATTGGTAAACATTAGAATAGCCATTATTCAGCCATTTCAAAAATTAAGGAAATCATTTCGACTACACTCCAGCAAGTTCATAATAGCAACAATATATGCTATGATATTTAAGTATGGAATCTATTTTGGCATACACAGGTTCTAACTAAGGAACAAGTAATTCAAAAAGTGAGGCGTGTACTCAGTGCCTACTCTCAGCGAATTTATGAATTTGTTAAAGATAGTTACTATAAATGAATAAATTAGCATAGGTGCTAAATATTGCTTTACTTATAATGTAAACTTTATTTTATATGTTAATTCAAACTGACCTGGTATCCTTTTTTAGATGTCCCGTTATATTTTGCCGAAGATTTTTCAATCTCCGGGTGTTTGTATTTCAACGTTTAGCGTATTCCCTCAACTTATAGAATACGGTATTTTAATGACGGTTAGCTTTATCTTCAAATTCAGGTTGTCGACCTGTGTGATAACAATCGAAGCTGTTGACCTGTGAATATGATTTGAATCTCATTCTGTTGGTGCTACAGACACGACGGTCCACGGTTGTCTTACATCTTCCTTACACGTTTTTGCCACAATTTAAAAAATTATCAAAGTTCCAAGAAGTTTTACCTAAAAAAGTATCGATACAAATCCTGTTTATTAAATCCATATGAATACTGAAGTGGCCAAGAAATATCCTATAAAAATATCCTACGAAAGACTTCCCGACCAGATTTGCCTTTCAAGCCATTGACCCGAGACCCGGGGGCCGTTCCTATTAGAAACTGCAGTCCCAGTGCCCGAGATTGCCAAGCGTCAGTGTCTTTGTCAGTTAGTTGTTCAAGTTAGAAATCACCTCACCTAAAACAGAACGGAATTAATTCAGTTCCCCTTTAAATTTTATCAGAACATAATATTTTTCGTGTAATTTATTTTTACCATACGATAATTTGGGGGTTAGTTTATAAGAACCCGCCATTTGTTTAGTATTTCGGGTAATTTTTATATGTAAATGTTGTATAAAAAATATCACGATTTGATCATCTGATAAATAGCTATCTTTAACAAATAAATATAATCATAGACTAATCGTTTGCTACAAAAAATTTAGTATTTGCCCGTTTACAGATAGATGGCGGCCGTAGTTTATTTTTGTTTTATTTATTATTGAGTTTCCATAACCTGATTAGTTTTAAAAATGCCAGAGAAGTTTGAAGGACGTGTTTTGTATTAAAGATTGTCTATATAGTATTTTCTGATTCCATTTTAGCGTACCTTTTGTGATCATTAGCGAGTTCTCAATTGATAAGGAAAGCATTGGGTAAATAAATAAAGATTTAAGCTTGTTTTGGTTGAAACGTTGTTTTTTATGTACGTAGGTTTACAAGTCGATTTCGATAATTACTTTATCAAAATTTAAATACACCGAAAGGGCTAAGAAAATACTGCTTTCGTTAATAGCGTCCGGAGTACGATTCGACGACGATCTGGTTCCCTTTAGAAGCGGTCCGTCCACCTAGCAGTAGGGAAGTCACTTCCACAGTTTTCTTGCACTTACTGTAGAGAGGTGTCGGCTGGTGTAATTGAAACCAAACTAATTTAATAATTTGAATTTTTAATAAAAAAAGAAAAAAAATATAAATCGTAAAACGGACCAAGCCAATAAATTAAAGTAATATTGAAACATAATATATATTGTATTGAATGTTAATAAAAAAATAAAATTTTAAAAATCCCCGGCTCCAAGGATTCCTTCTACCGTCTGTAACCATTCTTCGTGGTCTGCTCTTCCTCTCTTCCACTTATCTCCCTCCGTACTTGTTTGTGGCCTTCCACTGTCATCTCGTCACGTGGTGCCCAAACCACCTCATTCTTTTTACCCTCACTACATTGTTATTGATGTTCCCCGTATAACTCATGAAGTCTCTTCATTGTTCGTCTTTTCCAAACATCATTGGACCTTTTTCACCATATATTTTTTTAACACCTTTCTCTCAAAAAATTTCCAACGACAATTTTTCCTCTCTTTCAGCTTCCATGCCTTGCTCTATAAAGTAACCCTGCTTATTATTGTCTTGTAAATTCTGTTTTTTTCCATTTGTGAAATATTTTGATCGGTGAATGCAGTAACCGCTCCATACATTTTATCCTTTAACAATTCTTTCTTGATTTACTTTTTCCTCTCCTTTGCTTGTTATGTGACTCTAGTAATTAAAATTGTCACTTATTGAAATAGTAGATTCTGAATTTAGTTCTTAATTTTAAGTCCCTGACTTTCTTGGTTACCGTTCCCTTCACTAACCATAATTTTGTTTTACTTCATTTATTTCGAGCCCTCTATTTTTTGCTGCCTTACCAAGTTGATAAGTCAACCGGAAAAAAAATCCCAAATGGATTTTTTGGTATTGCCACAAAAAAAAATTCATTGCATAGAAATAGGTTAGGTTTAAGAAACAGTAAAAGATGTGTTCAGAGATCACACTGGGTATACTGGAATCTCGTCAGCCTACTGGGAGACATAGCGTTCGCCAGGGGATTAAAGAGAAAGTATTGGAATTCAAGTGGTGATCTCTGACAGAGAGTATAGTTGTTAATAAAAATTAGTTTGGCGTAAACATAAAGTGGGTTTTAATAATTGATACAACCTCCCAACTCCACACAGTAGAAATTTGTAACACTAACTACACTACGCCGATTCATGAGGTCCCTTCTTAAAATAGGTTAATTTTTTAACAACTAAGAGTATGTTAGTAGTAGAGGAATATTTATATGCCTTAGTGTAAATATAGTATATCAGTACTAGTGCACGTTACTTGCTTCTTAGTGTTTTCTATGATTTTTTCAGTGTAAGATCGTAAGGCCACTCCACGGAAGATCATACGCAGCATCTTCAACTACATCGAACAAAGAGTACCACTGTCCGTAAAAGGCAGATAAGATCTTGCCCCGTTTTCAGCTCTCTGGGGATACAGGGTAGATATCTCCAGCATAAAAGGAAGAAACTGCAATGCATACATCCGCAAACCAAATCGTTGTATATCCCGTTGGTTCGTAGATGCCTCGAAGACGTGGCATTGGACACACCAATCACGGGCATTGGAATCTGGAGGGACGGCGCGAGCGGGCGGGAAGCTTCAGCTAGGGACGCTCCCCTACCGTGCTCCAAGCCGAAATCATTGCCATTGCAGACTTGTCTAGGGCAATGCAAACCGCCCACGCAAAAATGGAAGGATTTGAAATCATCTCCGACGCAGCTGCCCTCAAAAAAGCTTGCGGCTGTCAGGATTTGACTCTGAGGTGGACTGGGTCCACGAGAATACTGAAACAGCTGCGAACATCAACGTTACATTGGAGATGGGTGCCAGGTTCATCTAGATCAGAGGCAAAATGGAAAATCGCTGACACGTTAGCTGGGGGCGCCAGGCGAGGTGCCGTTCGGGGTCGAACCAGACGTATGGTAAGCTCGTTATGGGGCGATCAAAACGTTTGTCAGGTCCCAACTTGCTGCTAGGCACTGTTCCCCTGGAATAGACTTGCCGGGCGCTAGACAACTGTAAATCCCTAAGGACCTCCAACCTTCTCAGGAAAGACTCCGTAAAGCATGTTCTTTATGAGCAGGGACAGATTGAGATTACTGCAGCAGGAATCTGTAAAGTGGGTAACTGCGCACTAAATAACCCAACAGGCACCCCATGGGGCTAGTGGAACTCTCCCCTTTGCAGGAGGTGGGGGGGCGGAGGAAACTCCTGCTCACCCTTCTTCATCTTGCTCGGCAGTGGATGGGGAGAGGCAGAATCTTTCGGGGTCGTCGGTTGGACGACCCAGAGTTGACAAATTAACTCTCAAGGCCAGAATTGCCGCACTTCTTTGATAGGGTGCACACCTGTAGCGAGAGGGCTAAATATGGACATGGGGGCACAATAGGTCTCTCTGGCCGAGCTGCCTTCCTCGGTTTTAAAAAAAAAAGGCCACTACTAGTGTGTATTATCCCAATCAAATAGTGATGTTATACTCTAGAAAAGAGGTAATTTTCTGTATTAAATGTTTTATTCAATACGTACAGAGAGTGCAAAGTAAAATTACGTTCCCTATCACTATGAAATAAAGCACGACGTGTTCGTTGGGATAAAACGTAATTACTCCGCTAAAAAATTCTTACATATAACTACTTATTATAGTAAAAAAAACTCAAATATTGGAAATTAAACAAATCGACAAACACGAAAGTAGTTTTTTGAACCATGTTGAACATCTTTTCCTATAGTTCAGGTGTTCTTTCTACTACGTGCAGTACTCAACATTGCAGCACTTTATTATAACGAAATTGATAAGAATCTCGACCTATTTACTTTCTCCCTTTGTGATGGTATCCTTGCCTTTAATACAATTCTTGAAAATAAATGTATTGTTATATAATATATGACAATCACTTACCTTTTATTTTACTGCAGCACGTATGCAATACATAACCTAATTAGAATAGCGTATTTGGCGGCTGATGTACCTTTACATATGTAGAATTTGTTCGCGGTCGCATGAACTATTTGCCACTATATTATACACTTTTGCACACAAAAGTCTAAAAAGTGCATAAAAGTGCAAATAGTTCATGCGACGCGAACAAAACTTTAGTCTTGTCCACTGAACACTGAACACTTAAACGGTTACAACTATTCTGGCCAATCAGAACGCATCGTACTGATCATGTGTATTTAACAGCGCGCGAATAACCAATATAAACAAAGACTTAACTAATTTGTTTACACTGATTAGAGTATATACTTACTCTCCATTGTTGAATGCACTAAAGTAGCCTGTTTAGTGTATTATTTCACACTAAATTTTTTTAGTGTCATTATGGTAACTACCTCTCTTTTTAGTGTTAAATCACGTGTAGAAATACTTCATGTTTAGACATCTATTGAGCAAGCCTTAACACTAAGAATTACACTGGCGCTAATTCTTACTGTGCATGAATACACGTGCATTCTCTATATATATTGCTTTGGTTTGCTTAGACAATATTTAAATTAATTTCGTTAATTTAACTCATTTAAAGTTATTGAAAGTAAAAAAATGTACATATTTGGTTGCGTACTCTAAATATCAAATATTAAATTGTTAATAATAATACAATTTATTGGCATTACATAAATATATGTATTTTATGAACAGAAACGCCAAAAAGACTAAATCACTGGTCCTTTAGCTTAAACTCAAATTTTGATAGTTTTGGCCAAAAGTATAACATATGAATTCATACACGTCCAATTTATCCTTTCTTCCCATCAAATCCAAGTCCCTCTCGTTGAAATTAAAACTTTACAACTGGAAGATTACTTTGAGATCTGTACATATATATTTTCATTTCATATAAAGACCATTATAATACGCCATATTAGATCTAAATGTTAATTATACAATTATTATAGAAACTATTAACTGTATTTTACTTTATTAAATATTCTTCCGGGAAATTTATCATTCTTCGGAATGTTGTATTTCGTAACTTATGCGCATTCTCCCCTCCATATAGGGTGATTAACGGTACTTTAATGCTGGTTTTGGTCTTTTGTCTGTTTTTTTAAATTCAGGTTAGCCCTTCCTTTGGCACTGATAACAATCGAAGCCAGATAATAGCAGAGCAAAGTTTAAATGAGGCATTCTTCCTGCAGCCACATGACAGAGGACAGTTGTTACGTTTGTTGCTCCTAAAATTTTATACCACACATTCAGAAATGCCCCAGTTCTACAAAAATTTTTATTTAATTTTATAGGAGATATATCAATAATGTTTGGATGTATCACCTGTACTATATTCAAATCCATATTTACCTGAATGACTTCGCGATTCTCCTCCGAAACATTCTGGGAAGAATCCTGATAGCCATTGAAGACCTTGAATCACTTTTTGAAGTCCCGAGTACGTCCTATTTGGCAGATAGGTACCTGAACCACACCTGTAAAGAGGCGGTTTCTATGTAGCCAGCTATATTTCATTGATGATATCCCATATTTTTCCGAAAAATAAAATTATTATTTGAATGGATTAGAATAAGAAGGGCACAGTGGATTTTTTGTAATGTAAAATCTTACACTGAACACAACTTTAGAACTACAATTCTCTTATTTTTCAATTAATGAATGTATGTTTTTATTTATAAAAAAAAAACCTAACTTATTTTATAGTTAGATAATTTTAGACTGAAATATCTTCAAACTTGTAAATGTTACTTATACCCTATTTATTTTAACCCGTTCAATTAGTTTTGATTCAATTTTAAGCCGTAGAAGTAAAGATACATGTGTTTGCGATCAGGTTTGTAAGAACCGCCATCATTTTAGTATTTGGTAGGCATTTGTTTGTATCCAGATTTACCTATGTTGGTGTAAATCGATTCTAGTATGATTTTATTATCGGAAATTTCACATTTATCAATAAATATTCGCACCGAAACTATAGATTCCTTTATTTAGTTAGTTCGACCGTTGAATAATAGATGAATCTAGTAGTTTGAATTAGCGGAATCTACCTAATGATATCATTGTTTATATACATACTAGTTAGACAACCTTATAGATAAAATAGTTAACGGATTTTTGAACATTTGACAATAGCGTAGATGGCGACACTCCGTTGATGTCCATCTCGATTAAATAAAGCTTTATAGTAGACTACTACTACAAAGACCCTTACATAGGTTACTCGTAACAAGGAGGTTATATATACATCCGCCTTACCCATACAAATTTGCCAAGAAAAAACGAAAAAAAAAAACTACATAAATCTGTGTTTCTAAATTTTTAGTTTTCCTAGTTTAAGGAGATTATACAATAAGAATGTTTTTTTTATTAGGAAAGAATAATATTTAGTTGATAATAATAATCGTATTTTTTACATTTACTTACTTTTTTTAGTTTCTAATTTAATGTTATGCTCTAGTGTGTAGTTCTAAGTCTTCTTGTTATATTCTATAATATTTTTAACTTGATTCTTATCTTACTATTACATAATAGTAGAAATTCGTTTTTTAATTAAAAAAAAAATATTTGTTTGGCAGTACAATCGCCATTTATTTTTACAATATGCACCACTTAACTTTTAAAACACCATCCTAATGACGGGTTCGCGCTCTTTCTCTTGATTGGCTAAAAATTACGAGATAACCTAGATATGACCTGCCCACAAGACAATGCGAGTGAAATCAGACATCCAAACCGATACGCGATTCGTCGTTTCCGCAGATAGATAGAACACAGAATCTGTCTCTCTTCTGACCGAGATACGCTGTTGTTTTATTCCCGTTTTCAAATCATTTAGATTCACCGATAGAGTGCACCAATTCCTTGAGCATATTTATTTTCACCAACAGATAATTAAAAACAATAGCATGACATTCGAAATTTGCAAATTTGAATCTATGTTTTGATTGAAATATTTTTGTTTTTTATAAAGTATATGAATCCAATATACGTACTTGTTGATTTCAGAGTCTCTTATACACTAAAAATAAGATTTTAAAATATTGCTTTGCACATATTCGTATGATTTTGCAACGATATAATAAACATTTTATCGTTTAGAGTGCGCTATTTAGGTAAAAATCGATTCGTTAGCAAGCGGCTGAAAAGCTTGACTTGACAGTTGAGTTGATGCATCTATAAGGTCGCTAGGTGAAAGAAAACAGTCAAATTATCATATTTATTTTTATTTAGTCTGGAAAATAACTAAATTATTAATATTAAAAGGATTAAAGAAAAATTATTACTCATACCAGGCGAGACTTTAAAGAATTAAATTCCGAGAATTTGTGCTGCAAAAACAGAGCAATATACAGAGTGTTTAATACACACCTTACAAATGAATACAGAAAAATTAAAATTTTGTTGATGGAAAAGATAAGCCTACAGTTGCTCTTTCTATACTTCAATCCAAAAATCAAACTCAGAATTTTTTTAAATAAATGCTCTATCCATCAAATTGATATGAATTTTCTTTAATCTTCTGCGTACTTCCCCTTTTGTTTCACAACAACACTGTATTAGTAAAAAGTATCAAGTATAAAGAGAATTTTGGTGAAACTCATTATATAAAGCAATATAAAAGACTTTTAGCATTATATTATTATTAAAAGCGATCGAAATAGTTCCAGGATGTCGAAATCACTCCTCATGTATCACCTCTTATATCCAGATAGTGAGAGTAACGCCAGAAAATCCATCCCAACAAGAAGGCTATGTGGCACAGTACTGTGGGAATCAGAAACCTAGAAAAGTTGCCCTTTATATATCATATTTTCCTGCCAAGTATTCTATTATTATCTGTAGTAAGCGTTATAGCAGTATTGTATTGTTTTTTTTTTGTTTCTATACTGCATCCAACGTCCACTTTTTGTATTTCGTTTTGACGTACTCATGTATATACGTATGTAAAACATATAAACATACAAGTTATCTTCTTTTTTGTTATTTTCGCGTATTACCACCAAATGGAAGCGCTGCCTTTTGCTGTAATATATTAATCCGAGATAAATGCATTTCGAGCGCACATAAGCAAAGATAAAGCTCGCACAATCCCGGCCAGTAAGTCGTCCTATAAAACTAAAATTTATGGAGTATGAAGTTGGAATTCTTTTTTCTTATTGTCTACCTTGTGTAAAAGTGTCCCGTTTTTCTTTTTAAATGTAGAATAGAAAAATAGATACTTTATTTTTAAAAACACGAGAGCTTAAAATTACGTCAATAAACTATAGATATCCACTTACATAGAGTTCATGGAATCCTAGAATGAAATTCATATTCGTTAACAAAAACCGACAAGTCAATTTTTATATGCTATTCAATACCTTTCTTCTCATATGTCCATTATCGTCTTGAAGCTAATGTGTCATCATCAAATTTGTATACAGGAGATTCCTATATTTTGTCCAAGAGCTTCACAACTATTTATAAGACAAAAGGAATCATTATAATAATGCAAAGATGTCTACCTATGCTAGCAGAAAGTGAGTGAACTTAAGAAATAACAATTTCTTCTGATCTTTTTAACGATCCAATTTGAATTCCGAATTTTCTTCTGGCCGACGTTTCGCCCATACTCGCAAAAGACATCTTCAGTAATGCTGATACTGCTGTTCAGTTTCAGGTCAACATTAGTAGCAACAATGCTGAATATGTCCCATGCGAGTGTGGATGAAACGTCGGCCACAAGAAGATCCAGGACACGGTCCCAACCTGAAAGCCCAGCGTAGTATAATATGGACAACGACCATATACGACGATGTCTAATAAGAAGGTATATTACGTAATATATTAAAAGTATTGGTAATTTGAATTTCAAGAACCGTCTTTGATCCACTGCAAGGTGCAGATGTACATAAAGCGAGGAAGCCATACTATTGAGGTATATTCCGGTTTTTTGTTTTAATAGCATGTGCAAAGTGAGCGGGAATATTTGTAAAATCATGGGCATCATCAATGGCAAGATCTGGCGTGATTTAAAAGCTGCAATGCATGAAGTGAAGATATGGATAGAAAATGGAGATTAGTGTTAAATATCATTAATAGATCTTTAACAGTAGAACACCTTAGAATAATTTTACACAATCAATATTGAAAAGTCAGTAAATTCTCCTGAAGCTTCTCACAATCAGCTGAGTCAGGAACTAGTTATGAAAGTACTCAGATCATCTAAATAGACCATCACATTTGTTCGGTGAAATGTTGAATAGAAGCAGTTTCAGGTTCGAGCCTTCAGATCTGGAAAGCACACAGCAGACAAATACTCATTGTAGCTTCATAATTTTAAAGAATTGAAAATAATGAAATAAAGTTTTGATTCGAGGTTGTTCCCTGTATGAGTACAAACTTGGTATCGAAACTGCAGTAGCGGTGGGAAAAAAATATCTACCACATTCGGAGATGATGCAGTGCAAGTGATCAAACATAACAGAAGTGGTTGAAATAATTTTCTTCGAGAGATCTCAGATTGACAGATGAAGCACCCTTAGATCTTTAACAACGGGGCATTCAAGAGGTTCTGGAGAAAAATTCCAAGAGAACGTGCCTAGAGGTTGCAAAAAAAAGGTTTAATAATGTGAGTGATGAAATCATTTATTTGCACCTTCATCAGCTAGAAAAGAGGTGGACATTAAGCAATTGGATCCACATGAACTGTTAAAAGATAACAAATTAAATCGTCTTACCATTTATCTGGTAAGGTTGTCAACACAACGATAATAAATTAGTTCTCAATCGGAAAAGTGGTTATTGTACTTCGTAAATTCTAAATGTTTGTACTATTGGTTGTTACCTAGTGGCTCAGTACCACACACTCCTAAAGATTTCTTGCATCCAAACAAGATTTTATTGTGTGTTTGGTGGATAACAAAAGGAATTGTCCATTATAAGCCTTTGGAAAGAGATTAAACCATCACTGCTAACTTGTATTGTGAACAACTTCAGCAAGTACAACCACCACTCATCCAAAAACAGACTTCTATGATCAATCGAAAGAAAGTTGAATTCTTACAGGATAACGCCAGGCCTCATACCACAAGAATGATCCATTTGCATGGAAACTGATAATACATCCTTCATATTCTTCTAATACTTCGCAAAGAGATCATCACCTTTTTTGTAGCTTGACAACTGTATAGACAGATCAAAACTTGATTTGATCTAATAAAATCAGTCCGTCAATTTCTCGATTCAAAATCTATGGAGTTCTACAATACAGCCATACAAAAATTGGTGTCACATTGGCAAAAGTTCATTCAGTGTGATGGTAATTACTTCGATAAACAATAGTGTATTATTGTTTCTTAATAAACATTAACATTTTTTTTTCGTCAAAAATCAAATCAAACTTATTTGACGGCTTGATAATTTATTAAATATTATATTCATATAAAAACCTTGTTTTAGTTTTCACAGTATTGATCTACCATTTTGTGTCATCAAATACTAAAATAATTTTGTTTTAGATATACGATGAAACAATATTAATTTTTGATTGTTAGCAAACATTAAATTTACTTTCATTAAAACTTAGGTACCTTACTCTGATCTCTTGTGTTTTCCGAACTGATAATGTGAGAACAACTTTTATCAATTTGCAAGTTAGTAATAATAATTCCTTTGAGGAAGTATCTGTCTCCACTACCACGAAGGCTTATAAGGTTTTATACTCGCGAAAGTAAAACTCATAGCGGGTAGGTATTCTTACTAAATAAGATACATTTCTTCCGCCGCGGTGAGTTGTACGTCATAAATCAAGAAGACAAATGCATGCCCTGCGTACCTTGCCTATTTATGAGAAAACAAGTGATACGAACCTTTCTTGGCGAAATTGAATGTCTATTATTACTGACTGAATAACAAGAACTTTGGAGTAACTTGTACTTAAGTTCTAACATAAGGATATGTTTGCTGTCATATCTTAATAATTCAATCATACTGAAAATTATAATTAATGGTTGTACTGATATTGTAATTCATTTATTTTACGAGATGTAGCAGTTATTCTATTATGCAAAATTGGAATTTGACCACAGCAAGCCTATATGCTATCTTAATTGGTTAATGGTAGATGAACCCAAAAAGTTTGCAACTGCCTTTAATGAATCCCTTGTTGAGGAACCTATGAGAGTTGCTTGTACCCTACACTCACAGAAAAGTACCTGCATTGAGCTAACCAAAATTTGCTTAATTTAACATTACTGTTCGATTGTACACTTCTCACAGGAAAAATGTTCGGGACACTAGCAATCAGAATTTAAAATTTCTTGATTGTAAATGCAACTTTCGGAGGACGTAGTCACTTATCATAGCCATAAATCACTTGATTATTATTATTACTGCGATCAAAGGTAACGACTAGAAATTTAAACAGAAAAATAAATATATAGAGAGAAAAAGGTTTATGTATAGAATAAACAAATCCAAGTTTGGTGGCGGCGTTTCTTTTTAGAAATATCAAAGTAAAAAAAAAATACATATAACAAAAAGAATTATTGAATAGACGGGTTATTTAGAAATATATATGTATTTAACTTGTTTGATGTTATGTGGAGATAATTTTTTTAAGAAAACATGTGGTGATGGGATTTTAATTATTTAATATTATGTTACTTGTTAGCGCTGCTTTGATATTAGTTACTTCGATTTATACTCGCGAGTTAGTTTAGCAATAGACAATAGTTCAGTCAGCCTCCTCAGTTTTAGAAGATGATGCGCAATTTTTCGCAGATTTATTGACTACACTATTATTGATGTATTAATTACTATTGTTGTTTAATATTCTTAAATATTGTATTACTATAAGGGTTTCTTCTATCTATAAAAAATTACCAAAACCAGGTTTAAGATTATTTATAAAATTCTTAAATAAGCAATTAAAGTCTGCTTAAGAAATTATTTATTTTATGAACCCTCCGTTTATTGTATTTCAGGAAATATATCTTAGCTATCGCCTGTATAATCTGAGGTCGTTGAACTATTTTCTTGAAATATGGCCAACACTGGGTCTCTATACAAATTGTCTTTATGTAGCACAGGTTATTAACAATTATTTAAAATATTATTAGATTTATAATATATAACAAACATTGTAAGAAAGCATATTGTTCGTCAATCTAAGTTAGTGCTAAAATATTTTTGAATTTGATGCATTTAATACTTTTTCGTTGCTACTGCCTGAAGCTGTGTTACAGACCAAAAGTGTTAGCAATATTTCAATAAAATAGAACGACATTGGATTATACAGGCGATAGTTAAGATATATTTCTTGAAAATAATAAACGGAGGGTTAATAAATAAAATAATTTCTTTGCGAAATTAATTGCTGTAAAAATGTTGTAAATAATCTTAACTGTTTTTAGTAATTTTAAAACAGAAAAATATTTTGTAGTAATACAATATTTAAGAATACTAAACAACAACAATAATGAATACATCAATAATAGTGTAATTAATCAATGTGAAAATCACATTGTTTAAAAACTCAGGAGGCTGATTGACATATTGTCTATTGCTAAAGCAATACTCGCGAGCATAAATCAAATTAAGTAACTAATATCGTAGTAATAGGTAATATAATTTTAAAATCCCATCGCCATATATGTTTTCTTAAAAAAAGAATTATCTCTACATAACATCAAACAAGTTAATACATATATGTGTATTTCTAAATGGTGCCGTCTACTCAAAAGGCCTTTTATTTGTTATGTATATTTTTTGCATTAATATTTTCGTATTCGGTATTTCTAAGGAAACACCGCCACCGAAATTCCAAATGTGTTTATTTAATGTATAAACTTTTTTCTCTATATATATTTATATTTCTGTTTAAATTTTTAGCCTTTACCTTTGATCACAATAATACCGAGAAAAAAGTGATTTATGGCTTTGATAAGTTCATATATATATTCTCTGAAAGCTGCATTTACACCCAAAATTCACGATTGCTGGTGTCCCGATTTTCCCTGTGTGTTTGGTATTTATTGCCAGTACAATAAATTTGCATTGTTATGGTAATTCTATCAAGGGGTCAATCGTAGCTTTTGAAACGTATTACACGAAACATTATATTGAGTTAACACAATGAAAAAAAAAAAAAACGATTTGCTATCAAGCAACAAATTTACTTGATACAAAGTTCCGCATATTGGGGGTTGATCACTGTGCCGCCGTAGTAGACGCTTAAGGGAGTCGCCCTTTCAATGATCACGACTCCTGTGAGATAATTATTTGGTAAAGTATACCAGATTAATAATTTATAATCGTATTCACCCTGCTATTCCTGTTAAATATGTTCTGTTATTGGAATGAAATACGAGACGCGCCATCTATAGGACAATTTCTGTAATACATGTAAGTATTTAACGCATGTTTCTGTATTATATAAGGGGAAAACTGTTTGAAAGTAGATGTACTACTAACGTATTTCAATTTCGATTCTTCAGTTTCCACAATTCAAAACGTAGTTTGACTTAATGCTTCAGATTTGTCTATGTAAGCGTATTTTTAGTTGAGTGGAAAAAAAAAAACGTGGTAACTTTCTAGTAATATCAAAGAAACCATTTTTATTGTTAATTAGAACAAGTTGAAACTTAACTAAACAGATTCGAGTTAAATTCTCCCTTTATAGAACCCGAGAAGTTGCTTTGGTTTAACTCAAATAACCAAAATAATTCAACTAAGAACAATTTTGTTAATTCGATACAGTAACTTTTCTGAGTGTACCTACTGCTTCCTCGAGGGTCTCCTCCTCTTTCAGAACTGACTTAAATAATAGTATGTGCGATTTGTCGTTTCATGAGCAGACAGTTTTAAACATATTTTATAAAATTAACAATAAAAATACTTCTCTACCAGAGGAAATACCTAATAGTCTAATAAAACAAATTGTTTATAGTTAGACCATTCGTTGGAGCCGACCCCTCTTTCGGCACTACCAAATCGCAAATTAAAAAATCCATCAATGAATGGATACATAATCAGTCCAGAGAGTGGTGGTGAAAATCACCGGGGCAAAGGCAGGCAAAAGAGTTCCTAAAGCAGCAGAGGCCTGAATTCACGAGAGATCTACTGAATAAAGACAGGAAGACTGTCAAAATGATTGTAGGTCTGCTGACTGGTCACTGTAGATTGAATAGGCATATGTACAATATAGTCCTGGCAGATGATGCAACCTGCAGATACTGCCAAGAGGAGGAAGAGACACCAGTTCATGTGCTGTGCCAATGTGAAGGCCTGGCGAGGACAAGGTTTCTAGTAATGGGGGAGGAGAACCCCACAGCTAGTAGCGATATAAAGAAGCCGCTCTCAAAGATCAGGCCTAATTAAGAGGGCAAAATTAGAGAGCGTCCTCTAGGAAAAAAGGGGATCACAATAGATCTGAAAAGGTCGCGGTGAAACAGGTCGATAGGCCACCCCAATCCTAATCTAATCTAGTTAGACCATTAACCCAACTTATTAATCTATTTGTCAAAATGGTGTGTATCCTAATCTTCCAAAATACAAACTTCAATAGTTGATTCTTTACATAAAAGACATTCAATTACCAACATCTCAAATTATAGTACAATTTCAATGAGTTCAAGTTTTTCTAAAATTTTCGAATAAGATAGGTTGCTCAAAAAAAATACAATATCCTTACCAACAGACAACATAGTTTTAGAAAACAGTTTTCAGCAATATATGTTATCCACAAATTCACAAATGATGTTTTTAATAAGTCTTTAGAAAGGGGTGAATATCCAACCGGAACTTTTTGCTTTTCATGGTGTGGATCATGGTATTTCAAAATATAAACTTCATCTGTATGGTATACGTGATGTGATGGCAGATTCGTTTTCATCTTTTTTCTCGGATAGATTTCAATATGTTAAAGTGAATGTTGTATCAATTCATTCACCTGTTACAAAGGGAGTATGTCAAGGCTCTATGTTGGGTCCCATTATATTATTTTGTTTATCAACGATATTGTTAATTTTATAAATTATTCTTTAATCATCTATGCGTATAACAGCTCTGCCATAATAAGTGGTACAAATACAAAAGAAGAGGGTAAAAACGCAGAGAAGCTTCTGGATAACATAAGCCACTGGTTTAACATTAATAAATTAGGCATGAATCTCTCTAAAACTAATTATATGCTTTTTTATACCTCAAACTCTAAAGGTAAAACAGTTCGCAATATAGTAACGTACGATACATAACTTACTTTTTATGTTTTTATGTTAGCAATGCATGTATATTGTTTGACATGTCCTATACACCTTTTGTGTTCACCGAATAAATATTTATCGACTGACGAAGCTTAGAATCACATTTATATAACATGACTACAAAAATCCTCACATTAAATGGGAAAGAGAATCAATAAAGTGTATCCCAACAAATAATTACTTTGTGCCCATTACTAACGCTGACTACCTTTACATGCACGCGCACATTTCAAAGAAATGAGATTCCAAGGAAGATATACTTACAAGCAAGGTATCTGTATAATCTGTGAGTACCAACTTTAATAATGAAAAAAAAAAAGGTAATAATGAACGAAACGGGAAAGACAAAATCTGTTTACAACGCTTCTATTATCCATTTCAGCAATCTTTTTTTTTAGTCGGTTCGTTGCTCCATTCTTTTATAGAAACAACGCAAATAAAGGGATGCATTATGAAGTTTAGTTACATCGGCGGTCTTGCAAACGTAAGCCAGATCCGTAGCGGGGCAGTAATCGATATATGAAGTTAAAATTAACATAAACGAGCTTTCAAGCTCGCCGCAAATGGAAGGTATTATCGGCGAATCTTTGCCTAGCATCATTGTGCTACAACAATTACCAACGCATATGCATATTTATCTGATGATATCTTCAGATGTTTAGTTAAGTGACAGTTGATGTTAGGAAATGTCAACATTTAATTAGAAATCAAGATTAGATGAGTGTTGTGATTGTTTTAGTCATCATATTTTACACTTCATATTACGGATGTGAATTAGTACTTATGTAATATTATGACACTAGAATAACATCCCTTACAAAGCGAATTGAATGACCATATAATTTTCTGTAATAATGTAATATAGATTGGGTCAAAATAGTTTTGCTATTTGCTGAACAAATAAGATTTTATTGTATTTTTCATTTCCTTATCTTATTTAAAAAAAAATAGCCACCATTTTCTTTTGAACATCATTTTTTACCAAAAAAAAAAAACATTAATAAGTCAGCATTTTTTAAAACAAATGTCAGGCCAGTGGTGATGTATGGTAGTAAACTATGGAAGATTAACCAAAGGAAGGTGGAAGCAGTGACAATATTGGAGAGGAGGGTGTTGAGGGAAATATATGGGGGGGGTGAAAGATAATAACCAGTGGAGATGAAGAACTAATGAAGAACTCGTGCAAATATATGGTCAATCCTCAATTGTCAAAAGTGATATGGGTCCAAAGAATGACATGGCTGTGCATGCAGAGCTAAACATATAAGGTCTGGTTTAAAACGATTGTATCGATTACCCGTATTTCTAACATTGTTTCTGCCTAGCGGTCGGACTTGCTATGATACGCTCGCTTACAACCACACAGTATATATCATAATATAATCCAATATCATGTTCCAATATCAATTTTCTTAGTATTTTGTTTCTTGCTTTCCCAGTCTTAAAGAAATGGTTTAATAAGATATACACTCAGAAAAATACATACATTGGGTTAAGAAAATGTTCTTGTTATTTTATTTTGATTGAACTAAATATACATTCAGTAATTTAAAACAAAAAATTGGTTGTAAAAATTAATACAAATTTATTATAAGGTTGCTGCAACATAAAAAATATAAAAGGATTAAAAAAAAACTGCGAGACAAATGATATTTTGTGTTAAAAACAATGTTGGTTAAAATAATATATTTTCCTGTTAGTAAGTTAGTAAGTAAGTAAAATATTACTAATATCAAACAACTATTCTTTGCAGTAAATGCAATACATGGTATTGTCAAAACATCTATCGTGTCACCTAAAATCAATTTAAATGCTGGATGAACATATTTCATGCATTGAGTGGACTGTTAATTGTGTTTATATTCACAAATCAATGTTTACTTCAACCAAAATCTTTTCAACCGACAATAATAGTTTAATATTATTAATCTTTATATCCGTTCAAACAAAAAAGTCTCTTCGCCGTATTTACAAGAAAATTCTTGTTACATTTACCGTTTTTTGATCGAATCAGTGCATGCATTTTGCTGAGTGTATGTTTTAAAACACGAATTAACGTTTTGAATATCTTTTTTAAGGAAAGCAAATTCGATTCGATACAGTGTCAATTAGTAATGAATTTTAATTGTCAATTTAGTTAAAAAATGAAGAAATTCCTGTCAAAATACTAGGTCGTTCAGGATTTTATCCAGATTGAGTTGAAATTATAGTAAATAATAGTACAAATATTCTTAATCAATTGCTTTAATCGTAATTACATATTGCAACTCACATGTTTTGGCCTAAAGAGGCCATCCTCAGACTCATATTAACAAAGATTAAAATTAAATATGAAGAAAAAGGTTGATCGATATACTTAACAAATTTCTGCTAATAAATTAAGATGAATTTTTCTCAAGAAATTTTTTTCTTAAATCTTTGCATATTCCCTGTACTGTCAGATTTTCAAGATCTGATATCGATATATGTCGATTTGGCACACGAACCTGCATATTCCTCGCTAGCTCAAATGGCAGAGAGTTCGTCCGGTCTCATTTACCGGACGAACTCTCTGCGTGTAGATTCGAATTCTGCATGGGGAAAGTTTTTCTTAGGAAAAATTCCTTATAATTATTACAGTTATTAGCAGAAATACATTAATTCATTAATTATTTCATATTGCAAAAGTTTGCAATCTTTGCGTTCATTGATCTGTTTATCCTTGTAGCGTATGGTTTAGTTTGATTTCTTTCTATAAACTCTATTTCATATTTTAAATTTAAATTTAAATATTTATTTAATAACCTTTCATTTGTAGTATTAATTCATAATTAGTTACCATTTTATAATTATGACATATTTAATTTTAATCTTTGTTAGCATGACTCTGAAGATGACTTTAAAGGCCGAAATATGTAATTACTATTAATGTAATTTACTGAGAATATTCACTAAAACTGGGTTGATATATTTAATTATTGTAATAATAAACACATTGTTGACAGTAATTTGAATCATAACCTCAAATGACTACTAAATTATTGAACTAATGTTGTAAACAAAAAAATATCCATTATGAACACAATCATTCAAGTGCTTTAATACGTATAAGTACGAGTATTAAAAATCCCGATTCTAAAAATATATTTATTTCTGTGGTAGTTAATTAGAATTACAACCCTATAGGTTATCGGCGAATCTTTCTTCGAAAGAAAAACCCGAAGCTAGGGATCGGGAAAAATTTGTAATTATGTCGCTGTTTTCAAAATTACTTCCTTGGTTCATCCCCTCTGAATCGATAAAGTGAGGAGAAAGTGAAAGTTTGGCGATATCCGTGGAGGCCGACATCATACTAATGATGCCTACATCCTTTACTACAAAAAAACTTTTAATACATCGGCTGATGTTCCAGATCAATAGGATAAATGCCTTTTTGCGTTAAGTTTTAATGTCACTAATAGCCTATGATGAAGATGCAATAAAATCCAAAACTATCTTTTTTTTTTAAAAATCAGGTGATAAAAAAAATCATATGGTAATTTTACTTCCAATATAATGTCGGTATATAAATAATGTCGGTATTAAAGTTAATATATATGGTAGGGTAATTGTGTCAATTTGGTGGCTGCGCCAGTAATGAGTGCTGAATGATAACACATGGTTTTTAAAACATGAAGAAAATTACTAAGATCTTTTTACTCTACTTAGAAGGATTTTATTCGAAATATAAAATGGGTAATATAATGTGGGGCACCCTCAGTGTCAACTGTGTAAAACGCCGCTTGACCAATTATATGGTTGGGTAGATCATTAATAAATATAATAAATAAGAGTGGTTCAAGGATTGAACCTTGTGGCACCCCCACTGAAATAAGCGTTAAATTTGAGTGGTGGCATTTTAATATACCATTTTTATGCATATGACGAATTTCAGTGTATTGTGGATGTTGGTTAGATATGAACTAAAAAGACTGCTTTATCTCTTATGCTGCAAATGTAGTAAAATTTCATGATCGACCATGTCAAAGGCTTTGGATAAGTTGCATGCGATTATTCTGGATTCTGAATTGTTGGTTGGAAAGAATGGCTAGCCACGCGCACTTAGGCCACTCCAATCGGGCCCATTGTGCTATCTTCCCTAAGCGGAGTCGCTCACCCGCAGGCTACTCGAGCCAACCCAAGCGAAGAATGAACTCGAGCAGTGTAGCACGTGAGGTGTCGCCAAAGCTGGCTATACTGGGCTAGAACTCCCTCAGGATGGAACCTCTAAGTTGGGCAAGCGCCGGATAGTCACATAAGATGTGCTCCGGTGTCTCGTCCTCTAGGTAACATGCACGACAGAGTGGGCTGCTAGTCATTCCTATGCGGTGTATATGTTTATTAACCTTGCAGTGGCCAGTCAATAGCCCTACAACTTGACGTGGTTTACTGCGGGAGAGCTGCAGACAGTATCTTGCTGTCCTGGACGACAGCCTGGGGATGGCTTTGCGTGCTTGACAGCAGATACTTATGGATGCCCATCTATCCTCGAGTAGAATAGTGGTCCGTTGATTTATAAGGGTGTTGAGTGTAGCCGAAGAAATGGGAAGAACAGGCTCCGGTTCCAAGTAAGCAGAACACGAACCTAGTCTCGCCAAACTATCGGCAACCTTGTTTCCCAGATTACCCTTATGATCCATTTTACAAAGGAACCTCGCGAACTGTAAATCGCAGATTTTGATAAAACTTTGTCAGTTTGTAGACTCCATGGAGTGTTACTCAAGGACGCTTTCCGTTGCTGCGGAACTTCAACTTTAGGGGGTGCAATTCACCCTTGCAATTTGGCCCAAATTCGGTTTTTTTTCTGAATAACTTTTAAACGGTATGATATAGAAAAAAACTTTCAATGGCGGACTTGTACCGTTTAGTCAGCCCTTTGGATTGGTATAGATATTTATATACAGGGTTTTCCAATAAACGTGGAATGACGTATTGCTGTGGTCTGGCACCCCGGGGTTCGTAAATTCAGTGTTATTTTATTTATAGAGATTAATCTTTATCAATGTGTTGGTAAATTCTCTCAGAAATTAATGTTTTATTTTTGGATAAGATTTTGTTAATTGAATTGATTGTTGAATGTAATTTAATTGTTTAGTTGTGTATATTGATTTCTTTCAGTTGTACATATTGCGTTCATCAGTATTGTATATTTTGTAGTTTATATTCTAGAATTTTCTTAGACGAATTCCTGCGTTGCGAGCGCACGCAATTGTAAAATTTTACATATACGACCGTGTTTAACCCAGAGGCTCAGTTACCAGATTGACGAGCGTGAGTACATTCTATTTTTGTTTCTTTGCTATCATTTTGGTAATTCATTTTTGTTTAAAGATTTGTTCGTTATTTTGTGATTTAAATCGTCCATCTAGGAACTCATAAGATTAATAATTGCTGTTGTATTTTCTTGTGTACACGATTGGATGTAAGATCAGTTATTATATTTGTTCTAGAAGGTATTTTAGTTTTTAGAGTTTATTTTTTTTTCGTTTCTTAGTTTTCAAATTAGTTTTCTTAGTTAATCACCACGGTTTAGGTGAAAAGAAGCTTTGTGCTTAAAATTAAATTTCAATTTTGTAAATATACTTGTTTTATCCACGTTTAAATTAATTTAGGTTGTTTTAAATTTTGAGACCACCTGGATTTTTGTGTAAAAAGGATTTTCTTCTAGAACAAATTTGTCTTTTGTTTGTTAAAGGATTTGCATTGTCCTTTTTAATTGTAGAGTCTAATGCAGTTTTTGTTTTCGGCCAGAATCTTAAATTCATGGTTTTGTTTCTGCATAATTGTACCTAATTTTTTTTTCTTTTTTTTTTAATGATAAAATTAATGATTGTTAACGTCATTCAAACTTTCTGTTCTTTTATTTTTGAATCAACCATTTCAATTTTTGAAGTAATTAAAGAAAGTCAAAATTTTCAAACACCCACATTTTACTTTTCATGATAGGTTTAATTGTGAGGGACTGAAAGCTTCTTTTGCGCCCTTTATTTTTATCCGCTGAGCTAGTAAATTTAAATTTTTCATTTTTTTTTTTCAATTCATTTTGCATTTATGCTGGTACCATCAGTACACAGCAGTATGTTGTGCTTATTTTATCGAATTTCAGAAATCGGTGGTAATGGCCTTTTTTGTGATCAAATAGTCTATAGAAAGGTAATCTAAAAAGTTATGCAGGCTGTCCACAAAAATATAAATTTTAGCATATTTCCTTATTCTAAGGAGATACTCTGTATACTGTTATGTGGCTGCATTGTATGTCGAAAATCAGTGTAAACTTATACCAGACGCTAAATGGTTATATGTAATAGTTTTCGAGTTATACGCGTTTGGATGTATGTAAGATTATGTAAGTAAGTAAGTAAGTAAGTAATGTTTATTAATCTATAATAATAATCAGATAAGTCAAAGAAGAAAAAGAAAAAAATAATTTACAAAGAATTGAGAAAGATAAAACTATATATAAGAAAATAAATCAAAATCAAATTATGCTAAGACCATTAATAAAAATTAATTTTTAATTTGGTAATAACAAAAAATAAAACAAGATCCTAATTAATAACAAAAAAATAAATTAAGCACTTTTGTTCTACAAAGTAATAATAAATTTTGAAGGTTCATCCTAAATAAAAAGAAAAAATATGTAAATAATTCTTAAAATCATAAATAATTAAACTAAAATTCATCTATTGAATAGCAACACTTATTTAAAAGATGTTTTTGGACATTTGCTCTAAAAATGTTAAGATTTTCATTAGTCTTTAGGTTATGAGGCAACATATTATATAATCTATGGCCCACATGCTCTATACCTTTTCCCACAATGCTCAAGTTAAATTTAGAATTATGAAAATAATGCTTTTGTCGGGTATTGTATGAATGGTAAGTATCATTAATTGGATATTGATTTTTATTCTTGTGAACATAGCACAACGCTTCTAAACTATACATGCTGGACACCGGCAATATGTTGGATACTTGAAATATTGCTTACAGAAAGTGGTAGGTGAAATACAATAAATGACTCTAATTAAACGCTTTTGAGCCAAGAAAACCCGCTGACACCACGGTGAATTGCCCCATAAAAGAATACCATACATCAGTCTAGATTGAATTTCGGTAAAGTAGACAGCAAGTAGAACATTAGTGGACTGTTTCTAAGGGATCTGAATAAAAATGCTTTGCTGTTAATAGTTTTTGCAAGATTTTTGCAGTGCTCTTCCCAGATCCAACTTTCTTGTAGGTGTACTCCAAGGAACTTCATCGATGAAACACCCTGAAGCAACCTACCATTAATTTCTATTGTAGCTGTAGTGTCATGCCTTTGTCTCGTATGAAATACCATGAAATTAGTTTTGCTTTCATTAATAAGCAGCTTGTTGGCAGAGCACCAGGTGTACACTAGCGACACTTTCTAATTGTACGACCTACAGCATAAAACAGAGCCTAAATGTGTAGCATGGGTAGTAGACGACTTATGCATTCACTGCCGTCTTCGAAATATGTAAACACAGATGTGCGGTCTCGGTGTTTTTTGTAGTAAATCTACTTTAAATATAAGGAAGAATGCAGTAATAAACATAGAAAAAACATTGATCTTATAAAAATAGAGAATTAAATATACATCAAAGGCGCATACTTATGCCTCCGACCTACCTCGGTTAGCACAATTCGAATTTTTTCATTTACTTACCTTAAATATAATATTGTATACAAACAGATGTTTTGTTTTCTTTACAAATCCCTACAGCTTTACCAAATATGTTTGTGTTTTTAATCCAATTGATTCACAATGATTGTTTTCATAACTATTTTTAATTCGCCCCGGCTCCTTTTTTCGAATTAACATAATGAATAATTAATATTTATATAAAGTAATCATTGATTATTAATTTAAACCTGCATTTTGTATTTATAGCTATCACTACTTTTGAGGTAAAATCTTTGAAACTAGGGAATTTATAATCGAAATATTATTTTATCTTGCTATTATAATATTAATGGAAACATACCATTACTATAACTAATAAAAAATATTTCTGACGAGTGTAGAGCTTTTCCTTCTAATATCTGATAATCTGATATAAAAATCATGGTTTTGAATGCATCCTCGCCATATCTCCTTTATTATTTAATGTTAAAGAAGGAAGCCGGAGCGAGTTAAAAAAAAATGATATGAATCATCATGACATTAATTAGATTAAAAAATATAAGCATATTTGGGTAACGCGCAGGGAAACAAAACATGCATTTCTGTCAATAACGAAATTACAAATTTCTCTGCATTTAATAAATTAATTGGCGCAACACCCACTTCACGAAAAGTGAAGTAGTAATAATCCTTATTACTATATTGTTTAATATATTGCATAGGGGCTGTCGCAATCTAGTTAATGCATTAACTAGATTGAATGAAACACTTTTTCATGTGTTCAGTAATATTGAAAAAGTGTTTCATTCATAACGGAGGTGTGCTTTACTGATTTCAGTATAGCTAAATACTTTAAATGTCTTCATGCGATCCATTTTGATAGTTTCATTATTATTTGCATACGTATAAAATGAATAAAAGTAATAAACCCATTGATATTGCTATTTATTGTATAAGTTAACATGCCTTTGGTTTAGTTCCTAGTCATAGTTCAACTGTAAAATGAAAATACCTTTTAAAACCATTTAATAACACTACAGCTATTCGAAATACTTCAAACATCAAATAAATTTATTCCTACGCAAAGATAACAAATACATAAGAGATGCATTCAACTTCGCACATTAATAAATCCAGTCTAAGCTTTTTTAAAATAACCGACAGAGAGACCGCACATCTGTGTTTACATATTTCGAAGCGGCCAGTTACTGCATAAATCCGTCTACTATCCACGTTAAAGATATGGGCTCTATTTTACCCTGTAGGTCGTACAATTAGAAAGTGTCGCTAGTGTACATATCTTTCATGGCTGTGTTAGTAAGTTGTATTAAAACACAAGCCGTGGATATAAATTCTACTAAATCATTTGTATACAGATTAAACAAGAGAGGACCAAGAACGGAACCTTGTGGGACACCGTAAGTGACAGGTATGTGTGTATAACCTTTTAAACAAAGCCAGCACTGCTACTATATTAAACTTGAAAGAATTTTGTTCGTAATGTTATTTACTTTAGAAAATAATTAAACCTTATCAAATTAAATTTAAGTAATCCAGCTGAATAATTTATGCAAGTGTTACGAAGTGGTGGATGCGCCAGCATCGGATTTATAAACTTAAACGAGAGACACTACTAATATGAAGTTTCCGCAAACTTTAAAGCGACTCTATTAAAATTAGATTAAAACCGGTTATTCAACATAGTCGTACTGTATTAAATTTGCGACCGTATTACCGCAAACAGTTTTCGTCACGATCGTAAGGTTCGCGTGTACGGAATGGCGCGACTTTCCGCAAACTTCGGTCGAAATTAAATATTCAACCGCACCACTACTAATTAGATTTCGGTCCATTAGGTGCCCGAAAACCTCTATTAATTGATTTCGCGCTAGTTTGTCGGAATATTTTCCGCCGGGAAACGGATTTTTGGTCATACACGGTCGCATATATAGCGGTTATATGCACGTCTAAAGAGCCGTATAGGGTATGAATTGGTGGCGCAGGTCCGGGCGTCGTCGGCGTCTACGGCGTCGGCCCGGGATTCAGTAGATTGTCGAGACGCGGCACGATACTATCGAAAATCCGGTGTTCCGGACTGTTCCGGTATCGTAATTTCTGAAGTTTCGCATCCGGCGGTGGAAGAAGGGATTCGCGTCGTCGTGGTTCTGAACGGCTTGGATTGCTTCTTTTTTGTTATTGCTCGTTATATGTCGATCTTCATCATATGCTTTTAAAACTAAAACTTTTTAAAAACTTAAATAAATAAAATTATATATAACTTATATAAAATAAAACAGTGCTACTAAGATGGTATGTGTTGAAAAAAGACAAAAACCATTCTCCAACTCCAGTGTTTGCGTGCTTCTTATCTAATAAATAGTTAAACAAGTGTATCGAATCATGACCTTTCAATGTTCGGTTGTAACTTTTAAATAAATTACGATAAAAGTGACAATAATATTTATAATATCGTCAACAATTTTCACTTATCGTAAAAGAAAGTATGTTCGACAAACTTTAGAATGTAAGAATAAAATGTGCGGTGTTAACGTGTGCGTCATCATCGTAGAATCTGAAATATAGTGGTTTCCTATAGTTTGAAACAATGGTTAACTTTGAGATTGCCATCTTCAAGTTTGCGTTTTTCATGGTGCTAGTAACATCGGGTAAGTCATGCATTCGTAATTTACGCAAGAAATACTTTGCAATGAACTGATAATGATGAAAACACATAAGCGAGAATTGTGTAATAATCGGAAATACGCTTAAGTAACGCAAGATATTCGAATAAATGTTTATTTATCAACTGTATTTAAAATTATTGAAAGAGTGGTTTTTAATAGGGTGTATGATTATTTGTGCAAATACGAAATACTTTGTTTTGAACAGAATGGTTTCCGAAAAGACCGATCTACTAATACTGCTATGCTCCAGTTTATTGATCAACTTTATCAAAATTTTGATGCAAATAATAAAACAATTGGGATATTTATGGACCTTAATAAAGCATTTGATTTAGTAGATCATTCCTACAGTTTGAAACAATGGTTAACTTTGAGATTGCCATCTTCAAGTTTGCGTTTTTCATGGTGCTAGTAACATCGGGTAAGTCATGCATTCGTAATTTACGCAAGAAATACCAATTGCAATGAACTGATAATGATGAAAACACATACGCGAGAATTGTATAATCGGAAATACGCTTAAGTGACGCAAGATATTTGAATAAATGTTTATTTATCAACTGTATCTAAAATTATTGAAAGAGTGGTTTTTAATTGGGTGTATGATTATTTGTGCAAATACGAAATACTTTGTTTTGCACAGAATGGTTTCCGAAAAGGGCGATCTACTAATACTGCTATGCTCCAGTTTATTGATCAACTTTATCAAAATTTTGATGCAAATAATAAAACAATTGGGATATTTATGGACCTTAATAAAGCATTTGATTTAGTAGATCATTCCTATAGTTTGAAACAATGGTTAACTTTGAGATTGCCATCTTCAAGTTTGCGTTTTTCGTGGTGCTAGTAACATCGGGTAAGTCATGCATTCGTAATTTTCGCAAGAAATACCAATTGCAATGAACTGATAATGATGAAAGCACATACGCGAGAAAGGTATAATCGGAAATACGCTTAAGTAACGCAAGATATTCGAATAAATGTTTATTTATCAACTGTATCTAAAATTATTGAAAGAGTGGTTTTTAATAGGGTGTATGATTATTGGTGCAAATACGAAATACTTTGTTTTGAACAGAATAGTTTCCGAAAGGCCGATCTACTACTAATACTGCTATGCTCCAGTTTATTGATCAACTCTATCAAAATTTTGGATGCAAATAATAAAACAATTGGGATATTTATGGACCTTAATAAAGCATTTGATTTAGTAGATCATTCCTATAGTTTGAAACAATGGTTAACTTTGAGATTGCCATCTTCAAGTTTGCGTTTTTCATGGTGCTAGTAACATCGGGTAAGTCATGCATTCCTAATTTACGCAAGAAATACCAATTGCAAAGAACTGATAATGATGAAAACACATACGCGAGAATTGTATAATCGGAAATACGCTTAAGTAACGCAAGATATTCGAATAAATGTTTATTTATCAACTGTATCTAAAATTATTGAAAGAGTGGTTTTTAATTGGGTGTATGATTATTCGTGCAAATACGAAATACTTTGTTTTGAATAAAATAGTTTCCGAAAAGGCCGATCTACTAACACTGCTATGCTCCAGTTTATTGATCAATTTTATCAAAATTTGGATGCAAATAATAAAACGATTGGGATATTTATGGACCTTAAAATAAAGCATTTGATTTAGTAGATGATTCACTTCTTCTTGAAAAAAATGTTTGATTACGGCTTGAGAGGGGTCATTCACAAGTGGTTCTCCCCGTATCTTGATAATCGACAACAAGTGGTGAAGATAGCCGGTGCAATATCCTTTCCGTGTTGCAGGTTTGTATGGGTGTACCTCAAGGATCGATCCTTGGTCCTTCGCTGTTTTTAATTTTCATTCAATGATCTGCCAAACGTATATGATAGTGGTAGTTTAGTGCTATTTGCTGACGATGTTTCTTATTTATGCGCAAAGAACAACATTGCGGATACATTGAATTCAGCCAGCATTATGTTGGCTAGGTTCTCAGCAAATAAATTATGTTTGAATCAAGATAAAACTGATTTTATTAACTTCAAACGATAGTAGCTATCTATTAAGAGTCAACTCACATCAATTAAACAAGAATTATCGACCAAAGTTTCAGAGGCTTCATATTGATTGTGATCTGGGCTGGGATACACACATACAGGCCTTGTGTTCCTCGTTGTCTTCAGTTTATTATGCGTTGTATCGCTTGTCGTTTTTGGTAGATAGAGACGTCTTAATATCATATTATCATGCTTGCTTCCAATCTAGAGTAATATATGCAATTTCTTTCTGGGGAGCTGATTCGAAGCAGCAGTTAATGGAAACCACCAAAATTGCACCAGTTATATGGATATTATGTAAAATTCCTGAATACATACAGTTTCCGGTAATATACCGAATAATAAAGTGACAAGAACCTTATTTTTCGTTTAAAATTGCTAGGGCCTTCGAAAATTGAAATCATTTTTTTGGATGAGTAAATTGCTTAAATAGCATAAATTATACTATACGTTTGGCCAAAATTACAATGTGAAACTTTGGACGGTATAAGTGATTGGAGGTTAAAGGTAAAACACCTTACGATGATTTAACCTTTTTGGCATATATAAGTCTGATATGTATCTAGGTATAATTTCTATAATGCCAATAAATTGTTATTATTGATATGCCAGGGAAGCCACAATACAATCATGTTCTAATCGTCCATTTCAATAATACAATAATTTTTATTGTAATAAATTGCAATTTAACATCGACATTGTCAATAAATATACAAACAAAAGACCAGGGGCGATATTAACTACATATATAAAACCTCATTTATTAAAATGTCTGTTCAGTTATTGCGATTTAGAAATTCGGAGTTTCTGCTGTAATATAGACCGAACAAAACATTGTTCGTTAGAAAAAAAAGGGCAATTATACTCAATCACCTTCAATCAGATAATATAGGCAAACGCATTCACAGAAAACAATTCACATAAATAGAAATTCGCAGAATAAAGAGATTACCGAAGTACAATTAACAGGAAACTATATTCGCAGAAGTGCATTACCACATTGGAATGCATTCAAAGTCAAGCACTTTGAATTTTATCGAAAAACAGTGTCATGAGGTTCAATTCGTAACACTGTTTTTCCATTTTATGACACTGCTCATAACACTGCTTATGATGACATTTTATTTGAGGTTGGTAGTGCAACTCGTGGTTTGACATTTTTCATTTGACATTTTTATATAGGCTTGTGAATTGCGTCACAAACATGAAAACAAAAAATTCTCCGCATGGATAGGAAATGTATAATAGAAAAATAATAGTATTTACGATGATTGTTATAATACTCGTACATTGAATCACCTACATTTGTATTCGTATTACCACAAACGTCATTGTAACATTAGTGTTATAATATACCATTCAATGAATTGCATTTCCGAACGCAATAACTTTGATTGCTTTTTAATGTGGTGGTACACTTGCGGTGAATATGTTTTTTTATGACTTGCGCTTCAGCAACATTTCTATTCTGTGAATGGAATCTCTGTATCGGGCAAAAGCTATAAGCTTATACAAAAAACTTTATCACGTTCTGTAAAAATGGTTGCAAATGCAGTGGAAAAAGGAAAACTACCCCTAGAGTAGATAGAAACATTAAAAATTGTGCAAAGAAGACGCCGTTCATTAGTTCAACTGCAATTAAAAATAAATTATGCCTTTTTATAAGCGCCTCTACTATTAGGCGAAGATTGCATTAGTGTTGTCACATTTATCATATTGTTGTGAGGTATATGGACCGTGCTTGAGGGCGGATACCTCTGCACGTATACAGAGGGTTCAAAATTCGTGTTTGCGTTTAATTTTTGGTATAAGGAAATATGAAAGAATTTCTCACAAGTTGCCTGAGGTGGGATGGCTGAATATGAATGACCGTAGGTTGCTTATGAGCGCTTGTACATTCCATAAAATTATTTTATATAAAGAACCCACTTATTTATATCAAAAAATTTCATTTCGTACTGACGTGCACAATCTGAATTTGAGGTTTAGGGGTAGGCTTACACCCCCTACTCATCGTACTGCATTATTGAGCGATCCTTCACTTATCAAATAGCAAAGATTTATAATAAGATACCGGATCAATTTAATTGCTGGTGTGTCTGCGTTCAAATCTGCATTTAAGCGATATCTTTTGGAGCGATAATTGTTTCGTGTGCCATTCGCAACGCTTTTTTAACTTTCTTTTTTTTTTGTGCAGCTTAACTGCATATTCACTTTTTTGCTTTTAATTTTATCTTGCTTTTGAATGTGGTGGGGGCTCATGCAGAATATTAGGTAGTAAGGTAGTTTAGGTTTCACTTTCTTTATATATTTATCAAATGTTTCAAGGTGTACTGGTAGGCAAGGAACAGCTTATGCTGTCATTTGAAGTACGCTTGTGATTTCTTTTTGATTATTGACTAATTTAGTTTTCTTTATTTATTATTTTCATGTCATTTCAATGTCATAATCTGAAGGAATAAAACTATATTATTATTATTATTATTATTATTGATTCAGGGAAAGTTGCATGCAAGAAGGGCCTAGGGCACCATTATTAAATAAAAAACAAACTAGATTGTTGTTTGCTTATTTGTTTATTATTATTTATAGTATCAAATACTATCAAATAGGCAGCAGGTGGTTCACATTAATGGCTCTACTTCTGATAAACTTACACTTGAATTCGGGGTGCCTCAACGCTCTATATTAGGTCCTCTAATGTTTTTAATTTATATAAATGATTTACCGCAGGCATTGCCAGTAGATAGATGCATTCTTTTCACTGATGATACTACTTTATTAGTCAAGTCAGCGGAGATCGAAAGGGTTGTGGAGAGAAGTAATTTGGCAAATAATGCAGCGAGCTCTTGATTTTCCTCAAACAAGCTGGTTCTAAACGAAAGTAAAACAAAAACAATTGTCTTTTCCAAAAGAAACACTGAAATAAACAATCTTGATTCAATTAAATACTTAGGAGTTTTCCTCGAGCCTAAACTAGGCTGGGAAGCGCATACTGATTACATTGCAAATAAACTTGGAAAAACATTATTCCTATTAAGAAGTCTGTCAATGTCGGTATCTAGAAAGTGTCTTAAAAGCTGCTTATTTTTCTCTTTTTCACACAGTTATGTCATATAGAATTTTGCTATGGGGTCATGCCTATCCGAGTCTTAGAATTTTTGGGCTGCAAAGAAAAGCCGTGCGGACCTAAGTAATTTATCATTTCGTGCTGACTGTCGAGAAGCATTTACAAGATTAAAAGTTTTAACTTTTCCATGCCAGTTTATGTTGGAATGTCTTATGTACGTTAAAAAAAATATAAATTGTTACTCTACAAATGCTGCATTTCACGGCTATAACACAAGAAATAAAAATGATTTAAGCATTAAGTATGCTCGTCTCAGTTCCACACAAAAGATGTCTTACCATCAAGGCATAAAGTTTTACAATGTTCTCCGCAAAATATTAGAGATCTAAGCAGAAAGTCATTCGAATGTTCTATAAAAAAATATATTAATCCATCAAGCTTTTTATACAAGTGAGGAGTATTTTCAACACCTTATGTAGTTGCACCTCCGCACTTGGTGCTCACTTTGATTTTATTGTTACTGTGTTTGTGTGTTTGTTATATTATATATATTATTATGACTTGTGTAAACACTTTTGTGTAGCCAGCATCAATAAATTATATTATTATAAATTATTATAGTATGATTTGGATGAAAAGAAAATGGCGTAATATACTCTGTTCAGATAAATCAATAATGGTGTCTTACCACCATCGGGGAATATCAACCCCAGTACACCAGAAAGATACTTGTATAAAATAAAGTTTTATACGTACGGCAAAATTTGGAGCCTCAATGATTATGCTCTGCGGGTATTTTTTGTGGTATGGCGTAGCCCTTTACACCAGATAGAAGGCATAAGGAATGGTGTTGTTTGTGTGAATATATTACAAACTGTCATATGCAGAAGAAGAAATGCTACTTGGATGGGTGCAACATGCAAGATAGCAACCCGAAGCATGTTTCTCGTAAAGCAAAAACATGCGATAATAATGTTCGTTGGAATTGGCTGACTCATCGCTAGACTTGAACATGAATTGACTTGAATTGAAAATTTATAGATGGATTGAAGAAGGCTATATAATAATAATAGTAGACTTTATTGACAACTATTACATTTCAAATATATTGTCATATATCTGCTGCTATGCTACAAAATGTTGACGATCTGTGGAAAATATGCCAAGCTGAACGGCAATCAGTTTCATTAAAGACATATGGGCAACTGGTGAATTCCCTGTCCCGCTAGTGTCAAGAGGTCAAGCCACAAAATATGTTTGATCTAATTAACTAACTGAAAATTAGATTTGGTTAGTATTTCGAAATGGCTACTATCTTAATGCACAACTATTTTGTTGTCTAATTGTAAGAATATAAGCGGTTTTATTTTTCTTTTTAGTATTAAGAAACGTATTTATTTATTGTAGTTAGATAACATGTACGAGTTAAAAAGAATGTATTTTTTTTATTTACCGTATAAATTGAATTTTATGCACATGATTATATTGTTCAAATCTTTTTGATTCGAGTGTGAATTTTTTTGTTATCTGTGTAATAGTTCGATTAGAAATGACTAAAGACACATTTTGTTCACATGTTTATTACTTAACTCTACCTTCGTATATTGCTGAGTTCCACACTGCTGTCTTTAGCCCGACGAATTGATTTGTTTAATAATAAAAACTCTAAGTTCCCTTAAAATAACTTTATCTTAATTTTTAAAGAAGATTCACTGACAACGGTTTGAAATTGGTTGTTAGATGTTGACTGTTAGCATTTTATTTACTTACTGCCTGATTTTTCTATTGAACTTAGTTTTTAAACTGGTACTGATACATACGATAATTTCTCAGGCTAGGGATTCGTTATCGTAGAAGTTCATATGCGTGCCCTGAGACTACTTAGGGTGAGCGGTTAATTAATTAGTTACGGTTTGACAAAATCTGAAATCGGGCTACTTTGATCCAAACTTGGACGATACGAGATCGTGTTCTTAGAATTAGACAAAGAATTGAATATAATACATAATCAAATTTACATTTGAAGACTAAGAAAGATTTGAAAAGGATATAATAAATTTGGTTATAATTGAGAATAAATGTCGTCTAAATATGAGGTGAGAAATGAAGCAGCTAAATAATATTAGAAAAGAAATCCATAAATTTGATGCACACAAATTAAGGGTTATCTAAAGGTTGTACAGTGACCGGCATAAATATTGCAACATATGGGAAATTTTTTTATTGTTAAAATATACTAAAAATTTTTTGGGGGGATAGGTTGTGCATGTCTAGAAATCCTAAAATTTATTTTGACACACGTCCACGTGACCAATAGTATGGCGGTAAATTTAAAAAATATGCCGTGAATCTACAAAAAGTGAGGTTAGATGACATGATATCGAAAAAAGTTATTTGAAAAAGTTGCTTAGAATTCAATTTTAAGGCATACAAATTTTTGTAAACATATTTAATAAAAAAAAAAAATAAAAATCAGAATTTTTCCAAATATTGTTTCATTGAATGACATATTTAAATTTTGTTCGCTCTTAGGAACTCAACTGCAGTACTACTTCCAAATTTGGTTGATACTCAAACAGTTTTGTCAATTTTTGCATAATTAACATAGCGAAAACTGAAAAGCACGTTTTCAGTGTGGCAATTGTTGTTGCAACGGATATATCTGCTAGTAATAAATAAAATTTTACAAAAATTTTCTCTCTAAACCACTTAGCAGACAATTTTAAGCAACTTTTTCAAATAACTTTTTTGGATATCATGTCATCTAACCCCACTTTTTGCAGATTTTAATATTTTTAAATTTACCGCCGTACTAGTGGTCGTGTGACATGTGTCAAAATAAATTTTGGGGTTTCTAGACATGCACAACCTATTCCCTCAAAAAAGTTTTAGTATATTTTAATAATAAAAAAATTTCAATATGTTGTAATATTTATGCCGGCCACTGTACACTGTAAAAAAATTACAGTAATTTTGCCATGGTAAATCAGGAATATTACATGTAATAACGTTGTGAATTTACCACAATAAATCATGTAAATTTTGTTTTACATGTTTTTTCTAGGAAAAGAAATTTCGGTAAAATTTATAGCTTTTTCATGTAAGTTTAGATGTAACAAAAATTCAAAAGGAAAATACAGGAAAAAACATGTACAATTTTGTGTTTACTCTCAAAATTTACTTAAAAGTGTAAAATTGACATTTTTTTGGGGTATTTAGTGCACATTAAAAGTAATTTTACTAGTGAACTATTAATTTTGCTGTAAGAATATGAGGATCTTTGATATTTATTTGTTTTTACTCGAATTTTCGGGTGAAACTATAGATATCATGGAAAATACGAAATTCATACGCCGCAATGTGATTGGTTATTGGATTATTTATCTGTGCGCGTAGGTAATTCTATTCGTTAGTCGAACTCATTATTGGCTCAATGATATCATGTACGTCACAAACAATCGTACGTTTCGCGTAAGCGTGTTCATTCTTGATCCCTGGTTGAGCGGTTCAGTATGATCTATTAGGTGCTATAAAAGAATTAGGTAAGTTGCTTGTTCTCTTTATAAAAATACCTATGAAAATTACCTCAGTGTTCGGTAAATATAGAGTTCATATAAATATTACATACGAATTTTACAGTACACTCTTTGAAAAACACATCAGCATGTAAATTTACTAGATAGTAGAAATTTTACCTTATGAAGCAAATTTACCTGTAAAATTGTAGGCAACTTTGTTACCAACGATTTTGCATGTAATTTTACTGCAACTTTTTTTACAGTGTATAATAGTGAGAAAAGTGTTTATTTTAGAAGTCTAAAATGAATTAAATATATAAACTAACACATGAAAAATATATACATAGCGTCACATAATACAGTAAGCACTATGGTTATCCAACAATATTATATATTTTCTTTCTTGAAAAAAAATCATTCATAAAATTTCTGTTGAAAGATACCTATTATAACTCCTATAAGTTATATTACAAAATGATAGTCGCAACATATTACTATTTGCTTATATGCAATAAATATAGAATCTCAATAGTCAATCAATTTGATGTCAGGTAATCTACTTGACATTGTGCGTGCGTTCCTTTATACTGTAGATGGTTGTGCATCTAATTAACCGAGCAGTTAGCACTTTGATGTAGGAAAAACTCGTTGTATGACATCGCACATAAATGCTTTACCGTGCATATACAAACTAGTGAATTAGTACTGTATCATTGCAATATCCGATGCAATTATTACACCATGCATATAAACATATAACGATTCGTGTAAAACACGTAAAGCGCTGTATTCATTTCTCCATACAATCCGGCAAACATTTAACGTTGTACAAGTGCGCACTCTTTCTAAATCGCTTTATTTATCTACAAATGAAATAAAATAACAAATGACCCAGATGTGAAGTGAATGGTGACGCGGAAACACTAGCAATAATAATAAATGTCTGACAATGATGTTGTAAATTTAATTTATGGCATAAGCTTTAACTGCACGTTTTACGATGTGCATAGTTATTTCGCAATTCTATCGGGATACGTTCTGACTTGTTGAATAGGGCAATATTGTCACCATTGAAGACTCGAACGTAGCCTTTTATATCTTTAAGTAACCGACGTAAATTGTATCTGAATATATATATGCTGTCGCGTCTACTCCATCTACGCAAAGACTCTATTGCATTCTAGATTATATGAGATAATCCATATAGCGCAAGATGTTATGTATGAGTAGATGCATGACATTATCCAATTTGATGAGAAGCTGGATGGAGATATAATACTGGATGAGAACTTTGATAATATTGATAAATAATAAATGTGAAAAGGATCTAATCTGGGATATCTGCTTCCTCTTTGGAGTTTAACTATTAGAATTGTTATAGAAATTATAATACAATGATGAGTGTATTTGTCACATTTAAGAGCTAAATGGTGGCAGTGCGTTATAGGTAAAGAAAGCCAAGGCCATTGACTATACACAAGAAGATTAATCAAGATTATGGGAAAAGTGTTGCGCTTAAAAGTAGCACTTTGGATGGCAAATCCAGATGTCACTAGTGTTTCTACATACAAAACTAGTGGGGGTGCCAAATGCCTATCTTAGCTCCGAATCGTATATACAGGTGATGAGTTGAGCGGCACACATGAGTAGGGGGTATTCAGTTCACAGATAGCGCGGTAGCATATAATATAAAATGATTTTTTTTTTCGATTTAACCCGTATTATTGGTAGTTTGTTGTCACGTGAGAAAAAGAGCATGGCCGGCAACAAAAGCCAATATTTAAGCTGTGGGAAAAAGTGACTAGATTTTAATGTTGTAAGGTGGGAAAAAATCGATCATGAATATATGGTATTCGTGTTAATAGGAAAAGTTATAAACAAAAGTAAAAAAAAATCAAAGCTTAGTTTATTATAAAAGAACACAAAATTGACATACTCTCAAAAATATTTCGAACTTCTAATAGAAATATATTGAAACACACATGCATAGACCTTAGTTTAAGTTAGCTTTAGTTTGCAAGAACATCAAATAAAATGCAACATCTCATTTCTGGTGCGGGCGAGAGGGTAAATCATAGTGGCAACTCATAAAAATAATAGAAAGCGAATATTCCAGTACATCTACTTCAACGAAATGATCAACCTAGATGTGTAAAAAATGTTATGGGGATTAGTGAGGCGCAAGTGTAGATCGCAAAGCTGCCGGATGTTTACCTAACAAGGAATTTAAATTCGTAAAATTATTTTACTACAAATTTGCGCTGCATTTTGTATGCTAGTCGAACTATGTAAAATGATATGCCATTTATATGGTATTTTTAGGTTTTCAATTACAGCAAAAAAAATTGTTTGTGCGTATCTTCGCAGATCTTTTTACGATTTAAAATTTTCGTATATACAGATGTGATTCTTGTAAATAGCATTTTTTCAAAAATAATTTTTAATTTATCTGAGGTTTATAATAAAATTAATATGACACTTTTTTTATACTATAGGGAAGTATATATTTGATAGGTTTGCAATTTTTGCCGATTATTAACTCCATTTTTATGTTTTAATTTGGATCATTTCTGAAAAAATTCGCGATTTCAATTTTTTTTCTTATTTTATATTTCTGTTTACCCGCTTGGCAAAATTTAAATTTCCCACAATTATTCTTAGTAACTTCAACATTAAAACGCAAAATTACCAATGGTTTTGAATTAGATTAGTAGTTATTTTGACGTCTTTCTGTTGAAGTTACTAAAAATAATTGTGGGAAATTTAAATTTTACCAAGAAGATAGTTATTTATGATATATGTAAGTATTAAAAGTAAGAATATTGTAAAACGAGTGGTTTAATAGCTTATTTCTTATTCAGTTGAAGGAGCAAATCTATGCAAAAATTCAAATAAGAATAAATAAAACTACATAATTTTTCTAACAATAATTTTACAAAAACAGTTTTAATGTATTATAGGTTTTTTCCTCATATTTTTAAATTTAATATTAAGCCCAAGCTTAAAATTTTAAAATCAAAACATGTACTCCACGTTTTATGTAGAAATAGCAAAAACAAACAAACAAATAGATTGCAAAAACTTTTTGCATATTTTGTGGTTTCGGTGACGGCTGACGGCGCGGCATGTTCTTTAGATGATAAGAAAATACCGGTAATAAAGTAAAATAACACGTAAATATCCACCCAAAAAATTCTAGCAATGCCAAGGTCTATTGAATTCATAGGGTTAAGAGAACATGTGGTAGAATTTTAACAATATTATTTGGAGAAAACGTTTCTAATCCTCTAACAGGATTATAATATGCCATAAATTATTATTGTTGCCTGCAGAGAATATAGAATTCTAAACAGATGCTACCAGAAAAATAATAGTATATTAAAGTACGAGTTTCATAAGGCATGATTTTGTCGCACGAGTTCAAGTTTAGAAAACGAGCGCAGGCAGTTTTCTAATGAACGAGTGCGACAAAAAGCCTTATGAAACGAGTCCTTTATACTATTTTTTCTATTTTGCATTATAAATTGATAATAAATACTTAATAACAATCTCATTAAAAATGTTGAGTTTTATTTTTATATGAAGTTGGTCGATTTGACGAATTCAAAATTCAAATTCGGCTATTTAAATTGTTTAAACAATATATTTCATAATATAGTCTCTGTAAACTGTAAAAAATGAGTGATACTGAGACAAATTTATCTTGTACGCCACACAACTGCGTGAAATTGCGGATAACGCCGTCATAAATTTATTACCGAAAAATCAAAAGCAGTATATGAAAAATGCTACCATCAATTTGAACTATGGGCTGTACAGAATAATGTCAACACAATATCTGAAAACATTTTATTGGCATATTTTGAATTACAAGGTAAAAATAAGAAATCTTCCACCTTATGGTCTATGTATTCCATGCTTCGTTCTTGCTTTTCCATTTATAAAAATACAGACATATCAAAATATATTAAATTACAAGCCTATTTAAAACGATTCTCTGAGGGATACGAGGCTAAGAAATCTAAAATTTATGCATTGAAGATATTATAAATTTATAGAAGAAGTTCTGACGCATTGTATTTAGCAATAAAGGTACGATATTATTTGCAAAATGTAATTTTTTATGTAATGGATTTAATTTTAGATCGTTTAATAATGGTTACACAGGTGCCTGTAGACGAGATGAATTAACAAATATGTCCATACATGATTTAGAATTTAAGAGTGATATTATTTTGGTGACAGTCCTAAACAAAAAATAATATCGTAAGAGTTTTTGCAATTACGGATGAAAGATGATACTTTAATTAAAAATATGTCGCCCTGCGACCAAAAAATATTAATCATTCAAGATTCTTCCTTACATATCGCAATGGTTATTGTATATCGTGCCGATTGGAATTAATACGATTGGCAAAATGCCTAAATAATAGCTGATTTTCTAAAATTGCCCAATTCAGAGCTTTATACTGGACATTGCTTCAGACGTTCTAGTGCTACACACTTAGCAGACGCAGGCAGTGATTTGCTGACTATAAACGTCATGGTGGATGGAAGTCATCTGCGGTAACTGAGGGTTACATCGAAACATCTATGAAAAGTAAAGTGGCTGTAGCGCAACAACTTATCAGGGCCAAGTACATCTGGTCATTCTAGAGTTATATCATCGAATGATTCTCAATCACAAGAGTCTTACCATTAAAGCCAATAACATAACTCAGCAAAACTTTGTTACGAAGAATTTGCCTGCATAACAATACATGCTCAAGATACTTGTTCCGTCAGTGTAAATGTATACAGTAATTCTGTTTCATAACAATAACAATGTAAACTAAATTTGTATAGAATTTTTGATTAAAGTATTTACAATTTACATGCATTAAACGTCAATTTTGCTTTCTGTCATAATGTATTCAATACAGCCAACCTATAGAAATGAAAAAAGGCGTATCACAATGAAGCACTTTTCGATACGCAAAAGCGTGTTACAATTGCGTTTTTATGAACGCAAAATAGAAAAAAGAATTTTTACGCGCTTTATTATTACAAAATGTCTTTCTTAATAATAAACCAACTCATATGTAGGTGATGAATTATGAACATTATAACGTTTGATACATAAAACAATTAACAAATTACCTTATGACATATAATTTTGACTGGTTAAAACCATTAATCAAACATATCTTATTTATTTTTATGTACATTACTTTGAAGTATATTGTAAAAAGGGAAAATAGTTGATCGGAGATACATGTTTAGTTGCAGTTGTGATTATTACAATTAACTCATTATATTAAGGAGAATACACTGTATGTTACACTCACACACATGTTTTGTAGGTTAGTTACACACACACACACACCAACTTGTAGGCTTAAGCAGAAATATAAACTTCATAAATCTCCTTTAACAAAACATATATATTGTATAAAGAATAAATAAAGAACACCGTTAATTTTATTTTTAGATATTTTGTACATTATTGTCTTCTAAATCAGTTGTTTAAAAATTGTATTTTATTGTCTTGTAACTGTCCTACGATATACTTCAGACTCTTCAGAGTAATGTTTTACGTAAAAATAAATATGTTTTTGATTGTTGGTTTTGACTGGCTGATTATAAGACGAATATAAGATAATCTGTTAATTGTTTCATATATCAAATTTTATACTTGTGTGTAACAATAATTAATGTTTGTAGCTTGAAAAAGATAGTAGTTCTATTGAAACGTTGTTGTTATTTAAGGAATAAATCAATAATAGATAACCAGTTCCATAACTGGCCGTTTTTTCAGTTAATTATACATATCATTGAGTGCGGAATATTGTTAGAAATTTATTCCTTTATTATTGATATTTTTATATATAGTTTAATGGCGCAGCACATATAGTACCTATATAAAATAGAAATTTTACAACTAACTTCTGTACGAAAAGATTCATAACTTTTGCGTCTTGTGGGAAACGAGCAAGTTTTTAGAAAAACCGAATCAAGTTGGCAACTTTTCAATAAGAATCTTGCCAAAAGGGCGTAATCTATTTTATTTCTACTCGTTCCTTTACTGAACTTTTCACAGATAAATAATGTATATACATAAACATTATGTAATCTTTTTTTTGTGGTGTGCCTTCATAAGATTTGTATAAAATTTAAATAAGTGTGACTTAAAACTTTTTCACTACGGATTTATTTAACTCTAGGTAAATTGTCATCGCAAATAATGTTTTTTGTTCCAATATGTACATTTTTCCTTTTGGAGCAGGACACGCAATAATCTATACGATTGCATTATAATTAAATTCGAACTAACAATTTATGTGTTTTAAAATAAAATTTTCGTCTATGTTGTTGTATTTCTAACTTCTATAGTATTTCAATTACAAAGTCAAAAAGATGAGGGAAGCAATTTAAAAGAAAATGGCAGAGATAGCTTTGAAACGGATATCTTTTAGGATCTTGTAAATCGTTTTCGAAGACACCTCTAAATTAAATTTGAATTGAGGTGCTTATAAGGATTATTTCACCATTTCATCGCGACTTTATATATTATTCATCATGATTTCGACTTAGGTTCTTTGTTATTTAATATTTATATAATGATCTCTTTCATAATTTCGGCTGTAATGTTATTTAAATCATGCGCAGCTGTACTAAAAGTAAACGGTGGACACACCGATGAATCTCAAATTTAGGTAAGTGAAATTATGATTATTTTTGTTCAAAAAATTAGCAAAAGCTTGTTTTTCTAGGTATTAAATCTCTTTTTATAATTACAGGATAAAGTTTATTTTATATACCTAATTAGTATTTAATTTCTTTTGATTTTTTGCGGGGAGGTAAATACTTATGGTCAGTAATGTAGTTTATAATTACAATACGCTTCTAATTTTTAAAACCATTTTTTTTTAATGCGCTATTTCCTTATATATCTTACACATAATTTAATTCATGTAGGAAGTAAGCGGTCTCTATCTCTCTCTCTCAACTAACAGCGAAATCGTCTATTCTAATGATACCAATGTGAATAAGGGTATTCTACAAGGTAGTGTCTTAGGATTCCTGCTTTTCCTTATATATTTTAACAAAAACCATGCTGTTGAATGATCGATTGTAATTTTATAGCCATTATTTACGCGGATGATATTTCCTTCCTTGTGATGAGGAACAACTTGGACACCGTAATTAGAGCTGTCTCGGACTTTCTAGAATGCATTGAAAAATGGTTACAGAATAACAAGCTGGAAATTAATCGTACAAAGTCAGAATTAATGTTGTTCAACAAATAAAGAATCAATATTATCCTGCTCAGTTAATATTAAACAATAACTCTTCCGCTATTAGGGATGCTGTACGTCTTTAGTAGATTAAATTAGACTGGATAATTATTTTAAATTAAAAAAAAAACATTGATTTTTTAAAAACTTAGTGTGTCTGTTTTGACATACGACAATTGCGGGACCTGATTGACGCGCACACCTTCGGGAAATATATTATGGTTGCTGTTATCATCACCTAAAATACTTCTCGAATATTTGTAATTTAAAAAAAAAATATTTTAATCAGTCATGTAGAGATCTTTTTTTTTTTAAAAAAAAACTTTAATCCAATATAGTCTAAACCAGGGATCGGTAACCTGCGGGCCGCGGGCCGCATGCGGCCCTTTGTAACTTTTTCGCGGTTCGCCAAAGCATCAATATAATTTTAGGAAAATCAACAAACCTGATTAATAAAAAATTGAAAGAATTAAATATTACACAGTATCCTCTACAACTTCATTGTATTATCCATCAACATGCACTTTGCGCAAAAGTTGTAAATTTGAAAAATGTTATGAATATTGTTATAAAGTCCATCAATTATATTCGCAAAAACGGTATGAACCATCGAACATTCCGGAATTTCTTAAATGAAATTGACGCAGAATATGAAGATATCATTTATTTTTCTGAAGTAAGATGGCTCAGCCGTAGGAAAGTTTTGAAAAGATTTTTCGAGTTGATAGACGAGATTGAAATGTTTTTGACAAAAAGGAAATAATATACCAGAATTATCGAATTTTAAATGGATAAGCGAGTTAGCTTTTCTTGTGGACATTACAACTTACCTCAATAAATTAAATATAACACTACAAGGCAAAGGAAAGTTAATCAACGAGCTATTTTCAGAAATCAAAAGTTTCCAATTTAAAATAAAATTGTTTATTTCTCAACTTGAAAAGAATAATTATTGTCATTTTCCTACTTTGCAATCGTTTTTAACCAAAAACGACAAACAGTGTCCTTCGAATATTTTTATTGTCACTAAAAGTACTGGAGGAAAATTTTCGTCATCGGTTTCAAGATTTTTATGCAAAAGAAATGGACATATTAATATTTTGAAAATCCTTTAAAATTTGATATTGTAAAAGCACCAGACAATTTACAACTAGAGTTAATTGATTTGCAATCTAACAATGTATATAAAAATAATTTTGATGAAAATAATTTAATTGCATTTTATTCAAATCTACCAGAAAATAAATTTCCCAATTTAAGAAATTTTGCAAAATCAATGATTTCTATTTTTTCAAGCACCTATTTATGCGAACAAATATTTTCAAGAATGAATTTCATAAAATCAAAATATAGAAATATAGTTGACGGATGAAAATTTACAAAACTTGTTGAGGATCTCAGTATCCCAAACACAACCGGACCTAAATGAATTATCAAACAATATTAATTCAAGAACAAAAAGCGCATTGAATTTTAATGAATGAATAAAATGAAAGATAAACTATGTTCCTTAATATTTTATATTTTTTATATTTAAATATTTAGACATATGTATTTGGAATTGTATTTCTTTTTTTTTCCCTTTTAAGAATTGTAAAATTTTTGTTCTCTAACATTATTGTTATTATAGCATGTCAATAAGAAATATTTTTTTATATTTATTTTTAATAATATTTATACTCGTATACGATATAAAACCACTATTTAAGTTACATTTGAATGTGCGGCCCGCACAAAAAAAAATATTTTGAAAATGGCCCGCCGTCCAAAAAAGGTTGCCGACCCCTGGTCTAAACTATATATGCATAAAATTGTTTAATTTTCTGCCAAGTGAGCTCAAAATAATCAATTCTTTGGCAATTTTTAATAAGAAATTATTTTGTTTCTTGTATACTTTGAAGCTTTATAACATTGAATATTGCATAATTTAATTGTTCCCTAACAGCCAGAAATATTACATAGATATTTTTAAAAATATATTTTATAAATATTTTTCGTGACAGGTTTTTGAATATATTTTTCATATTTATTTCTAAATATAGATAAAATATTCAATTAAAATATTTATTCCATATTTTAAAATTAATGTAAGCGCTATATTTTTTCTAAAATATTTATATGAAAATTGAGATTTTTTATACAATCTATTTAATTTGTCGAAATAAACTAAAATTCATCTTGGTTATTTAGAATGTATAACGTCGATAACGAAAAGTTGAAACATACATAGAGTTGTCTAAAAGGCAAGAACTTGTTTTTTCGCACTCACCATACAAGTTAATAATCAATAATTCTGGCATCTTTTAAGGCATACTGAAGGTTTATCAAAATAATCACTATTTTTTAATTGAAGTGTTTATTATTATTAACGTATTTATTATCATTTTATTTGAATAAGCCAATAAAAATGAAAAATACTCATTTTTAAGTCTAGCCTTGGCTGGTGCCAAGTACAACCCTATGGCTCTTTTTATATCTTCGGTAGTAGCGCTCTCATGGCGTTTCCTTGTGGCCTCTAAAACAATGCCAATTGTATTAGATTATACCATGCATAAAACATCGTACAACATTATCAACACCTACTAATACATTTGGAGCATTGGAGTGGTAGCTGCATTCTAATACTTACTTTACTTTATTTCATAATATTTGAAAACATTCGTACAAACGTACAAACAATAAAACAACACAACGTATTCTAACCTCTATTTGAGGTTATGACGCTTATCTACCGAGATGAATCTCATAAGCAAATCAACTAGCAATTTATCTGGTAGATGCAGTACATATATGATGCATAAAATTCCTACAATTATATTATTAAACGATTTCTGTACATAGCGATATTGAGCATTCCAATTATCTTATAAATGCCATGACATGTTCAAAGTTTTGCTTACCTCGTAGTCACCACAAAAACTAAAACACACCCCGCAACAATTAATTACACAGTTAACCCTAATCTGCCCTAATCGTATACTATTATAAACTATAACATGTACGGACAACGAATGCATTCTATGTACCTAATCATAGACGCATGAACAATACTAAATCATATAACACCGGCACCGTGATGAATAGAGGTGTTGTGTTGACGTTCGCAACTTACAAATATTACAAATAATCTAATACAAAACGCAGATATATTAATAGAAAGTTACAGCGCTCAAATTAGATACTAATTAAATCATATTAGATATATATTATCTAATTTAATCTTTAAACTATCATTTTAAATAGGTATATACCTACTTAATATGTATGCATATTTTACCCATTTTATATTATTCGTCCTAAGCACTAAATGTACAAAAGAAAAAATTCAATCTTTTTTTTTTATATGAAATAAATATTTACAGAAATACAAAGCAAAATATTCTTGCAGAGTTATGAAAAATATATTGAGAAAACATTTGCAATAAAATATTATTAATGCTACTATAACATATATATTTTTTAAATGTTTTCCTAATATATTTTCTGTAATATATTTTATGCATATTATATTAATATAACTAATATTCAAGAAAGATTTAATATTTTTTAAATATTTATAAAATATGAAATAAATATAGTTGGTCACTGGGGTTGTTTTTCATTTATCAACCAAGGTACAATAAATATTATTATTATTATTCATAAATACTTCAATTAGTGAAATTAATAGAATTTATTTTCAATAAAATTCCAGAAACTTTTATTATAGAAGAATTTTTACATTTTATGTTTATGTTAGAAATAGTTGGTTCCATTTAGAAACACAAAAGCTAAAATCTGTTAGATTTAATGCGGGCTATTAGTATTTTAATAAATTTAGTTTCCATCAAATCGTTTTTAGAATAACGGCACCATGTGCGACCGGACTATTTCATCGATTCGTAGATTTTTACGAACTACCCTATTGTTGCGCATAAAATATTCACTGCGTCCTATTTGCGTGATGTTAGAGCTTTATCGTTTCGTTATGAGTGCAGAGATTTGCATTAGAGTGCACAAGCCGACAGAATACGAAATCAGTGCATAAATAGCGGTTGAAAAATAATTTAAAAAAGCGATTTGACTCTAGTCAAATTGTATTCGTAAACCTATAGCAATATAAAAGAATGCACCGTTAAAAATGTTATTTGTTGCTGGTTTACGTAAATTAATTTATTTTTTTGTGGGTTGCGTATTTTGTCGTTCGCTAATGCCACCTAATTCCCTGGCGTGGTGGAAATTGGAATCAACACTGGAGATGCCAACTGGAGATGTCGTCCCAATACATAATTAGCAGATCTACTGAATAGATAAATGGAAGAAGACTGCCAAATTAGTAGTAGGTCTGCTGACTGGTCATTTTAAATCAAACAGGCATATGTACAACATAACTCTGGTAGATGATGGTATTTGCAAATTCTGTTGTTTCTGGAGAAACACCACTTTATGTATTGTGCCAGTGCGACGGCTTGACGAGAATAAATACACTGGTCAACAGTGAAATTGCTTCTTAGGTGAAAGTACCCAATCCCGAATGAATTCAACGTGCTGAACACGAATATCACATTGAAAAAAGTTGATTGGCTCACGTTCCAGAGATATTGACGTTTTGTCCATTGTATAGATGCTATTGCATAATGTAATGCGATTTAGTGAGAAATTACGAAATTTTGCATATTGCATCACCCCTTCATGCAAAGAAGTTAATGCAGCATTTGCTGTAAGTTTCCATTGAGAGTGTTGCGAAATTGATTGCGCAATATCAAGCAATAGCTAATTATAGTTTATTTATAAATGGCCGACGTGACAATTAACTCGTGCAATGTCCGTTCATTCGCGCATATTTTTCGAAGCTCTAGCATACACAAGTGATTGCTATAGTGTAAAGTAACTAAACAGTAGCAATGCCTCGTAACTGTGTTAATAGTGCAAATAACTTCTGTTATATTTGCGGAGAAGTGACATTTGCTGCACAGAAAAAGAACATCAGTGCAACAGTTAAGAAAGCGTACCATTTGTATTTTGGTTGCAAGATAGGCGACCAGGACAAAGACTGGGCCCCACACGTATGCTGCCGCACTTGTGCCGTAAATCTTTCACAGTGGCTTAATGGCAGAAGAAAGGCAATGCCATTTGCTGTGCCCATGATTTGGAGGGAGCCCACCAATCACGTTGACGACTGTTATTTCTGTATGGTACCACCAGCTTCTGGAGGCATCACCAAGAAGAAGAAATGGACAGTTGAATACCTTAACATACCATCTGCTCTGCGACCTGTCTCTCATGGCGAAGGACTCCCAATTCCAGAACCTCCTACAGATTTTTCTATCAGTTCAGACGATGAGAATGGCCATGCGTCGGCGAGTTCTCTTCAACGTGGCAGTAAGGATGATAACTTTTCGTGTTTTGACGAAACATCTGCACCACATAAAATTACCCAGGATGAAATGAACGATCTTGTTCGCGATTTGGATCTGTCGAAAAGCAAAGCGGAGATACTGGCCTCAAGACTTCGACAGTGGGAATCTTCTGGAATAGAATGTTCGAGTGACTTAATTTCGCACTCGCCATCAGCTCTTCGAATCTTTCTTTAAGAAAGAAGAAAGCCTTGTGTTCTGCTGCGATATTGATGGTCTACTACAAGCTCTCGGTATTGCACATGATCCCCACGAATGGCGGCTGTTTATAGACGCTTCAAAACTGAGCCTAAAGGCGGTTTTGTTGAATAATGGGAACCAGCTTCCATCCATACCTATTGCACATGCGGTCTACATGAAGGAGACTTACGGCAATCTAAAGCAGCTACTGGAGACGATTAACTACAGCAAGTATGGCTGGCAGATATGTTCTGACCTGAAGGTAGTATCTCTGTTGATGGGTTTGCAGCAGGGATATACAAAGTACTGCTGCTTTCTTTGTCTGTGGGACAGCAGAGCAATCGATTTGCACTACATCAAGAAAGACTGGCCTACGAGAGCATTTTTTAAGCCTGGAGAAACGAATGTACAGCACCCACCATTGGCACAGCCACACAAAATCATCATTCCTCCTTTACAATCAAGCTCGGTCTTGTCAAAAACTTGGTAAAAGCCATGGATAAGAATGAACCAGCATTCAAGTACCTGCATGAAAATTGCCTCGACTCAGTGAAGCCAAAATTAAAGAGGCATCTTTGTGGGCCTCAAATTAGACAGCTCTTCCGGACCCCAAGTTTGAGGAACTTCTTCAAGTAAAGAAAAACAGGTTTGGGATGCATTCTATCAAGTGGCAGCAAACTTCCTGGGGAATGACAAGGCAGAAAATTACAAGTGTCTGGTTGAGGATATGTTGGCTTTGTTTCATGAATTCGGCTGCAATATGTCCTTCAAGATCCACTTTCTTGATTCCCACTTAGATTTCTTTCCTGATAACTGCGGGCAGGTCAGCGATGAGCACGGCGAACGCTTTCATCAGGACATTGCCACCATGGAGCAACGGTACCAAAGCAAATGGTCTACGTCAATGCTAGCTGACTATTGTTGGACAATCAGTAGAGATGCTCCACAAGTCCACTACAAACGGCAGGCCAAAAGAAGTCGAAAGCCAGAAGCAGACTAATGTTTTCTTACCATGTATTATAATATTGACATAAGTACACTTTTTCTGAAATATGCGTACATTTTACAGAAACCCGTAGCCATTCAGCTTTTTCTTAGTCATTTTCGTGTTTAGCACATTGAATTCATTAAGATATGACTATTTTCAGCTTGGAAGCATGAACTTTTCGAAAATTTGTTGCCCAGTGATATCCAGTAATGGGCATGAAGAACCCCACGACTAATAGCTACACAAAGGAGCCACTCACAAAGATGGTAGGCCTAATTAAGAGGGCAACATTAGAGAACGTCTTTGTATTCTAACCCAAAAGCAACGAAACAAACAACACTAGTAACTTAATTCTTCAATTGTTTTTTAATCTTTTGCTGTGGATATAATATAATAAGAAGCAAACGATCGAATGATTCTGGTTTAAATGCTTATCACACTTACATCAAACTTAATAACTTATGAAATAGTTTACACAACAGATAATATTTGTCTTGCAGACCGTTCCAAGCTGCACGTATTAAACTTCAGTGCAATTAAGTTTTCATCTACCTAGTTAGCCAGTTCTCAGTAAAAAGTAGCCACAACAGTCTATGTAATGTGCGAAGTCTCTCGAATCCACTGCATAGCGGAAAGTTTTCTACGTATTACATAACATACAAGTTGGGAAGAAATTTGAAACTTTTGCACACTGAACAATGATGCGTTGTTATGCAGTAAACGTGGTCGTAATATATATTACCTCGTTTCGTGATACATATCTTTGAATAACGCTATAGAAAGAAAAAAAAATCGAAATTCATATATTACGTAAACACATAAAGAATAAAGTAGCTGTAAGAGAAGAAATGAAAATTTATGTCGCTGAATATGGGTCGTACAAGGTGGGTATAACCGAATAAAAAATACATTTTTGTTCAAAGCGATTGAAGCTTCCGTTATGATTATTTATGACGTACCGTTCGAGAAGTACATCACATAAGACTTCTGAAATAAAAAAATATTTGCAAAATTGTTTTTTTTTTACGAGAAATACAATTTTAACATAATGCCATAAAAGCTATAAAAGTGATTTTTAAATACGTTCCTTGGCACTATTAAGTATAAAAGGAAATTTTTATATCCAGCTGGCAACAACTTGCTATCAAACAGCTATGATATTCTCATACAAGGCAAGTTTTGTTAACATTCAAAAAAAAAAAACTGGTGTTATCTTTTAAAGGTTTAATCATTAAAAATTAATTAAGTTTAGCTAGCAGACAGAAATGTAACCAAGTTCTTAAGAAGCGAGATAATGACCTAACATATTGGAAATGCTATCAAACATAGTGCGTACCCAAACAATGATTGATGCAGTCATCATTATCTTCATTCTAAACAGAGGACAGTGGAGTAATGCAACGAAAAAACACTGAGCCACACAGGCAGACACTTGCTGGTTGCGGATTGTTCGAAATAGGCAGGATATGAGCATAGATATATTTTATAGCAGTTAAAAAAGAACACAACCATAAATATATCTGTGGTTCATTCAATGCATTTTTTTTTGCTCTACCCTCGCGCAAATGAAATCCAGCGCACCAATTGATGGAAAATACATTCAAACTCTCTTTTGTTGTGAGAGCCATCTGGCATAGAGTCTCTGGAAACACTGCAGCCTTTTATGTTCTTGTATTTTGCCTCCTACTTCTTTTATCCATTAAATTATATCAGCCATTCGAGTATCTTAGTACTAATCTTAATTAGGTCTTTGACTGGTGTCATTTATTTGTCACTTTGCATCCAGAGCCTAGCGGAATGTGGGACGCATTCTCTGTCATCGCATCTCCAGTGTTGATTCTAATTTTGTAAATTTACACCTGTTCCTTTAAAAACTCTTTGTCCTTGTTACTTCTGCCCTCACCTTTTTGGACTCATTATGCATACATTCATTGTGGACCTTTTAATTTGTGATTTTGCAAAAAAGAAGACCAACTCCAACGAATGGCCTTGACGAGCCTCGCCTGGCCAGATAATCCGTCTCCTCATTTCCTCTCACGCCTGATTGCCTAGGAACCTATGCTAATGTTAATTCCCTTGGGTGTTTAGTGTGCTTACGCAGTCTTAAATCAGAGTTGGAGTCCACACCTATGGAACTAATCGTTCTAAGTGTGGAATGGCTGTCAGAGAAGATAGCGATGTTTTTACCTAATTCAGTGCATTTTTCCATTTCTCTGACACAATGATGAATTGCAGCAACCTTAGCCTGGAACGCCACTGCGACTTTACTGAACCTTACCTTTAGAGCCTTTAATCTATTTAATAAAGCAATCTTTTCTTGTGTTTCTACAAAAAAAATATGTTATTCATACTATAATCTGCTAGACTTCCGCGTCCTGGATCTTCTTCTGACTTAGGTTTCGTCCACACTCCTAAGGGATATTTTCAAGGCTATTTCTATTGTTGTTGATCTGAAACAGAAAGATTAACACGCAGGGATGGGTTTATATAGGGATTACGTATCAGTGAATCGTGACGGTTATAGTTCAGAGGCGCGTGACGGTTGTGATTTGGTTATTCAGGAATGAGAAGCGGCTTTCAGTTATTGTGTAGGAGATAACTATTTTCACGGTTCAAGGATGTTTATGGATTTCAACTGATTCTCAGATTTTACGTCTGTAGCAGTAGTAAGGATTACAGGATAGGATTTGGGCAGAGTTGAATAGGATTTCGTGGCCCATATCCAGCTTATGCTCAGCAGTGCATACTCAGCTACGTGCAACGTTCATGTTCTGTAGCACGAGTGCTCACCGAACGTTTTGTTTCACCAAAATAAACACTGCCACACAAGCATGGTTGGGTAAGATTTTCACAATACGGTTGGTAACATCTTGGATATAGGAAAGATAAGGAGTGGATTGATGTGGAGTAAGTTGTGTTTCCGATATGTTGGATCCGGGATGTAGGTGAATCTTGTGCCTGCAATAGCTCTCTGGATACGGAATTGGTTTGGATATGGCAATGGTCCTTTGGACTAAGGAATTTATGACACCGTTCTTCTGGGCAAGATAGTGGTGTGAAAAGGTATTTAGGTAACGATCGCAATGTATAGGTTTGCGATAAA
>RXPK01005061.1:0-47115 GCA_004143645.1 Protaetia brevitarsis | reverse complement strand
AGTAATAATAATAATTCATGCTTCGCATCCCCCAACAGCTTTCGCCAATTACAAGGTAATGAAATATAATAATATAATAGTCTTTATTACGCAAAGTAAGAAGAATAATAACAAATAAAAGACAATATAAAAAAAATAAATGGGATATTTGCGTAACTCTAAGGCGAAGTTCAGCCAGGCTGCTTTTCAACTTAACCTAATATGAAACAATCACACTCAAATAAGGCAATGCGTACGACACTACAGTAAATATAACCACCACAATTACTGCTAAAATCACTCCTCCTCAATAGCTTCCACCCCAACGAAAACCGCCATGCACATTAAAAGTATTTCAATTGTTTATAAAAAGTCTACTACGCAAGCATCAACCACCCCCCTGCTCAGCAAAGAGAAGTTTCCGTAAATTATATATAATATGGCACCCCATTATTTTCTGATGCTTTCATCAGTGGATGAAGTGTTCTATTTTACTGTCCTGATAGCGCTTTGGAGCTATTTGGGGTTATATTGCTGTCTCCCGCCAGGCCATACTTTTTTTTATAGTTTCTCACCATAATTTTCAATAAAACCAACGTAGAAACATGAGTATGTCATATTTCTACGTTGTTCTATGAGCATGTTCTTTGTTCTTTTACTTTTCAAACTGATCGGTATTACCCCAAGAGGTGTTAATTTTGCTCTTACTCTCTTGTTATTCCAACACTTTCATAAAGTCAAAAAAAGAAACGGTGAAGAATGAATGACAATTGATTCTTTTCACCTTATCCCTTTTCGAAAATTCGCTTAGTCCTAGTGGGATTCCCCAGTAGTAGTTTGTTTCCGTCTGTATGAAATATTACTCGTTGTCATTCCATCGGAAATTATTTTTTTTAACACAGGAAACTTTAATGCAATACTTAAAAAGCCAGTTAGTTATCTATGTTATAAACAAAGTTTATTGAATGAATATGTTGCAAAACTTTCTTATCCTTTCCATAGATGCTAGGCTAAATAATTACCGTAAAATCAGCATTGATCGATTTTACCCCATGCGATCGAAATTGCCCCACTCTACCGTACATTTCCTACACCGTTTAATTTACTGCCTTTTCTGATTGAGAAATTATACGGCGATCTATGTTACTCATTGTTTCTCCTATTGCATTTTGCAACTCGTGTGTATTTGGATATCTTTGACTGTTTAGCCTTTTAGTCTTTTAGATATCCCCACAGAAATAAATCCATTGGTGATAGGCCAAGAGATCGTGAAGGTCATTTAAACTGATCCTCTGATACCAATCTATTTATTTTCACAAATTTTTATTAGAACCTCCGCTGCTAATGCCGAATTATGCACTAGAGCCCCATCCTGTAAAAAATTGAAAAAGTTGCTTTTCTTCCAAGTTTAAACTATCTACGAAATCATCCAATACAGATCGTAGAATGTCAACATATTGTTCTGCGGTAAGTGAAGCTTGACAAAAGTATGGACCAACTATTTTATTATTGAACGTCACGCCAAACATTGAAACTAAAGCGATGTTGTGATTTTTTTTTATGTTGTACATTCCATTATTTGAAAAGTTTGTTTCATTGCTCCACAAAATGTATTTGTATGCGTTATTTTCTACAGGGCTATTCTTCGTTCAAAGTCGGTATCAAGCAATGTTTGCACTTGCCGATATTTAAACTTCTTGTGATTTTTTTTTTTTAAATTGCAAGTATTGTACCAACACAACTATTAAGTTTCAAAAGGTTCCAAAGTACTATCCACCACCTCGCACTACCGCATAAGGCTAGTCCGAGCATCCATAGAAATTTACAAATATAGAAATAACTTTAACTGGAAAGAAGAAGCACGTACAAGATCTGGTACAAGGTCTGACCAAGACCAATCAGAAGTGTCCATCACGCCTGTTGCACAGACACCGACTGTATACATATAACGACATCACTCAGGACGTCGCACAGTGGTCCCAAATCCCGAAAAGCTGGCCAAAAATATGAAGCTATTGTTTGATTCTAGCGAAACTCGGTGTATGAGGGGTTTTCAAGCCGCTTATTACCAATATGAAGGCCATTTTTGGAAAAAACAAAATGGCGGATCCAAAATAGCGGACTACTTAATACAAAACCGCATTTATATTCATGAAACTCGGTATATGAGGGTTTCTCAAGTGGCTGATTACCAATATGAAGGCAATTTTTGGAAAAACAAAATGGCGTATCCGAAATCTCGTACTTACTTAATCTAAAACTGCATTTATATTCACGAAACTCGGTATATGAGGGTTTTCCATGTCGCTTATTACCAAAGTGAAGGCTATTTCTGGAGAAAAAAAATAGCAGATCCAAAATGGCGAACTACTACTTAATACAAAACTGCATTTATATTCATGAAACTCGGTATATGGGAGGTTTTCAAGTCGCTGATTACCAATATGAAGGCTATTTTTGAACTTAGTTTGGTTAGTTTTGGCACTTAGTGAAATAACAAGTAACATATAAACAGTAAAAAAAAAATTATTTATTTTTATTTTAAAAAGTCTGTCAAAAGTCAATTTTCTCATTTAGCGAAAATTTTATAGCGTTCTGTCATTTTTTTATTTATCGTTTTTTCGTGGTTGATGGTAACAGACACAGGAATGTAGAGCCAACCAAAGTATATATTTGCACTGGTAGTTTTGTTTTGCGATAACTGTCATGAACTGTCACTCGCAATTGACAATAGGCGCATTCAGCAAAGGAGTGTGTAAGGTGCATCCACACGCTCGGAGTTCGCCGAACTCCGAGCACTAGTTTGGCGATCTCCTAGTCGTGTGGACGGGCAGTTCGGGGTTCGGCGAACTAGTCGGCAAACTGTTTGCCTATTCCCGATCTGCAAGGGAAAATGGCGCCCGAATGTTCGGCTAGACGGAGTTCGTGCACCCGTCCACACATTCGGGAAGGTATTTAGAGTGAGAGGGAAAGCTGTTGACAGCTGTCTAGTGAGCTCGTCTCTTACTAGTCATACTATTATTACTTACAGTTAATAACTGTTACATATGACAGCGGGTAACAGATACAAATTTATTTACTGAAACTACTATGTCGTATGCTGAAAATGACAGCTTGGCCAAAGATAATAAACAATTCAAAGTTTTTTTTTTTTTGACATTGATATGAGTGCAATTTTAGTATTTAATTATTACATTAAATTGATGCATTTCAAGTAAATTAAAGATCTTAAGTTTTATAAAAATTAATCTTTAAAACTAATGTTGAGATAAAGTAATTAAATAATTGCAATGTTATCCTAAATATTAAAAAGCTTACCACTCTTTTCATAATTCATCAAATTTCTTGAATTCTACTAAAGAGGGTCGAAATGTATATTGTTATGTGATAATCTGGTTTAAATGAGTATATGATTTTTGTCTATAAAGAGGCAAATAAATTAAAAAATTAGATGATATTTATTAATATATAATCATTTAAAAGACACCACCCTCCTTCCTCACGGCCCTCAATTTGAAGTGATAAAGAATCCATACATCCCCATAAATATTACTCATACGGGTGTATGATACTTGTAGATAATTGGATAAATAATGGCGAACAAATTTGAGCAAAAAATATTTCTTTGATTAACCTATAATTTTTACGACGAACGTTTCAATGATAACAATCACGTTAGAAGGTCAATAAAACTACTTTTCTTGTTCGAGTTTGTTCGCCATTGTATACGCAATTACCCATACATTCATCATCGTAAACTTGAAAAATAACAGAAATTAAATAGCATGAGTAATTGTAGTTGTCAATATTTTCATAACCTAATGAATGAATTACTGGTGTCCGTGATTCATATTGAGTTTCTGTCATGCTCGACCAAAATGACAGAACTTCAAATATTTATGATTTGCCGGGTTTCTAACCAAAAAAGAGTTTCAGTTATGCAGTGACAGCAATGATTCATAACCAGTCATAATTTCTGTACCAACACCAACCTAATTCATGCAATCACTCAATGCTACCACACTAAACTCTCATACCGAACGTTCGGCGTTTTCCCGTATCTGCTCGGAGTTCGGCGAACTCCGAGCGTGTGGACGGTCGCGTCCACACGATTCGGTAGTTGCCGAACATTCGGAGTTCGGCGAACTCCGAGCGTGTGGATGCACCTTTTACACTATCGCAATTTGTGGTACATCGTCTATAGTTGGAACACATCGCATTGCTGCTGTATACATTGACACTTGAAATGTCAAAGTTACGTTAAAATAATCCAGAAATAACAGTCAGAAATGGAAAATAATCTACCACAAATATTACCATTTATTTCTATATTCATAAGTACGCATATCTTATGTGCCCATTTTTTCCAAAACTGTCTCATGAATTTACCACATACGTATGTCATGTAGCGCAAGGACCGCAACAAAATATGACTATAAAATATGAAATATGGCCGCCTACTCCTGTATACTGTTTTTGATGTTCATGTTCATTGTGATTCATTCGTTGTAACGGTAGATGTTTCTACATTTTCCCTTCAAACAACATATTTTCACTTGATTTCTGGCATCATTACACAAAATCTAGCATAAAAATCTTAGAGGCACCTACGGGCAGCCAATTACTTGATATGTTTTAGAGAAATATTCAATCAAGAGCCTACAATTTGTTTCGAGGCTAGATCCATCAAGACTTTTTTACTTTTCGCCTTTTTCTAACGACTTTTCTAAAATCAATGTTCTAAATTACGTCAATAAGATTAACAACTGATTTATTAGCATGTTGTAAACATTAATTTTGATCAACAGATTATTGTTGTATTCATCTTCAAGAAAAGAGTTCATTTTATAGAATTGAAAAATGTTAACGTATAAACTTTTTAGCGTGTTTGGAAAAACGTACTCACACTTGTGCTTCACAATTTCAGCAGTGATGCGCTTGATCGTTACAAAGGAAGTAAATTTTACAAACAGGTGTGAATGCATGGCTCGCTCTAATGTTGGCAATACATACTATGGGCGCGTACCGTAATTCACAAATAGCAACCAAATTCTCGGTTTTGTGTCCCGAATATAGCAGATTCCTGAAAATTATGATATTTACGGAACGCGGTTGCTGAAGTTTGGTTATTTTAGTTGTCACCAAAACAACCTGCTCATTTTACGATTTTCTGATTTTTCTATCCCCTCCACTGCGGAAACATATACTGTGCATAAACCAACCTACTTTATCTATGCATAAAACGTGGTCAATCAAAGCGCGTCGCATCCACTAAAACCACATGGACGATGGTGGTCATCTTTAAAAGTGCTACAAAACAAAAAAAAACTTAACATACTTGACATCAACCAAAGTGTCCCGTAAATTTTCTGAAATAATCGGCAATCACTAATAACCGCAAATAAATCGCAACTAACCATTTGGTTACAATTTTATATTTACGGTACGCGCCCTATATGTACTTCTACAGCTATTCCGATGGTTAAAAGTTTCTACATATGAACTTTTTTTTTCGACTTTTGGCCAGCTTTTCGGGATTTGGGACCACTGTGCGTCGGATCATTCAACTGCTAGCTATCGCAAAGGAAACGTCGATCTTGCCGCCGAGGATGTTCACTGGCGATGTTCAGATTAAAGTGGTTCATCTCTCTGCTAACTCTCACAGTCTTCGATAGATGTAATAGTTCGAAAAATTTTAAGATCATCTGAAAAGATAAGAATAAGAAACAAGAGGGTCCCCAACACAGAGCCTTGACGTGCCCCACTTGAATTTAAATAATAGAAAGACTGATATCCGCGATATTGTACAAAACTATATTTACCAATAAGGTAAATATCAAGCAAATCGATTAAGCTGGATGATAAACCAAAGTATACAGATTTTCTGAGTATTATAACATGTTGCACTTGATCAAACGCTTTAGAGAAGTCGGTGTAAATTGAATCAACTTGAATATGCTCCTCCATAGATGGGGCGAGTGGTAATTATTTTACCAAGGTACTCTTCCATCGAGCTACAATTTTCTAATTTCGTAGTAATTAATGTTCTCATCAAATATACCTTCCTTAATAACCCAGTATCATGAAACGTATCTTTTGATTTATCCCATACTTCTTTTGCCGTATTTGCTTGCTATATATGTATATAATTTTTCAGTTCTATCATCAGAATAATTTTTGTTTTTGCTTTAATATTCCGTTCTTTCTTTTTATCTACGGATGTTTCTGGATCTTTCTCTTCAATACAACACCACAACACAATCCTTCATGTTCTAGATAGGTTTTAACTCCAAATTGCCACGTAAGCTTGAATTCGACATCTTTGATTTTTGTTTGTGGTTATCCCAAGAAACGGACCAACTACTCGCCTTCAACCCTTCTAAGCGGTTCCTGGGCGCATAACCTGATGCAAATTTAGTTGTATTTTCTTTATTGTCAGAATTACAAACTTATTAACAATAGCTGTGTTCGCAGAGGAATCACAAATTAGTCAGACGCGATTCGATTGGCTCAAAAAAATCCGAAACAGTTTTCTGACTGATTTCACAGTATATGATTGGCTCTGACTAGTTTGTGATTCCTCTGCGAACACAGCTAATGTAACATAACGTAAAAACGTGATAATAAAATAACGTAAGATTCTACATCCTAGATACTACATGATACTACTACACAGAGAAAAATAATGTGGTAAAACTAAACAAAGATTAGATGTAATACCTAATTTATTTAGTCAAAAATTAGCTAAACAATTAAAATTGTTAAAATATCTATCTACAATTGTTGTTTTTGCTAATATTGTTGCTGTTTGACTTGTCTACAAAAATAGTCAAACAAGCACTATTTTTTAGACATTTTATATAAAAAAGTAGTCATTTTATTTATCATAATTCGACTCTTTAGCTATTTCAGTTAGGTGTTTTACAAATTTATTTAGGCATATTTACTATTCTTTCTGAGTGATTCGGCTACACAAATAGAACTTTTAAAGCTAGTAGATTGGGTATATCATCTAGTGAATGTAGATTATTTTACTATATCTACTTATTTATTTTATATATTATATTAGTTAAAAATACTCCATTGGGGTAGCATTAATGGGGAAATTCTATGCATATCTATAGCGCCTATAAGATTATCTGTAAACACACGTAGGTACATAATAAAGCTTATATTGATAAATGTTGATAATGTCTGATACTTAAATACCAGACAAAGTAAAAGACATAAAGCCATTAAATAAAAACTTATTCAAGCGTTTCACATAAAAAAAAGGTTTCGATTTAACTTTCCTTAACGTCTAAATCTACTTCATCCATAACCATTACGGTTAAAAGTTATATATGGTCATCCATAGTTAAATATTCCTTCCTGCATCCAACTTTTCCTCTAAGTAAGTTCCTGCGCGCGCACACGAAAAGTAAATATCCCTAACAATGTAGAAACGTCCAAGACAGATTTTTTTTTTTGTTTTATCTATTTACTTTAGTTTATTTATCCAACAAAATATCTTTCTGAATATTTTTCGGCTAATATGGACAATCCTTCTATTTTGTAGGCGGATTGTCTAACTGTAGTATGGATAAAATATCTACAACAGTAGAAATTTTGAATACAAGTTATTAGTTCATCGTATAATAACTAAAGTTTAGTCACTTTAAATATTCTTTTATTTAAATTACCTTTTTATATATGATCTAATTTAAAAATGTTAATACATCGAAAATGAATATATAAATAACCTATATGTCTAGGTGATTCAGCAACTGTTCGGTTATCTAATTGCAATTAGCTATTATGACTACTTTATTTTTCTCTGTGTATGAATATAGTTGCAAAAAAAAACAGGTAGATTTAATGGCGCCAAATTCAAATCATTTTCTCTCTTCAACACCATTTACCATAAAAAATACACTGAAGCAGCAATTTTGCTCAAAATATGTCTTTAACTGCAACTCCAGAACAATTTTAGATAGCGATAAGAACTTATTCCCTGAAATAAATTTGCGAATAAATTGGAATTTCAGAAGTTTTTGATAATTCAGACAATTCATTCGATATTACGTAACCTACTTCTTACATTGTAAATTAGGAAATTATCTAACATCGGTACGAAAAAGGAATTATGATCGCAGTTCATGTTTATGATAATTTAGGAAGAGGAATTGTACAGCTGCTGCCATTATTAATATTACACAAGCACATTTTTGGCTCTCCCAAGATAGCCTGTTAATCTAATTACGTAATACTACAACGATAGACCTCGCAAGCCTACGATATTCCCTGGGGTCACGATTTACGATCTACGGGGACTCGGGAGATTCAAGTATCTGTGTTTCATTAAGTGGGCCATGCTAAGAGCCCGACCCCGGCGAATAACGTAGAAAAGATCAATCGAAATTTTAGACTAGGGGTACGTAAGACGTTAATTCAATTTTACCGTAGCGGACTAATATCGAGTCGATGGCTGGCTGCCTGGATCCACTGCAAAGAATAAAAAGTTCATTATATTAGCGTTGGAAAATTTAAATTGCTCATCTCGTGCCTTGCTTTGTACCTAAAATGGTAATTTTTGTGATGATAGCAAGAGAGACGAACGTGTGAAAAAGCAACTTCCGCACTTGTTCAAATAATTTTTAGTATATCTGAGAAAAACAACTTCCACATTTGATCATATAATTTTGTAATATTACATCCGTTATGAATATTTATAGAATATAGAAAATCCAAATGTGAAGTGCGGAGCGTGTGTGAAATTTTAACTGCACGGAGTCGTCACATTTTCGAAATTCGTTATAGCCAATAGAAAACCAAGCGAGCCGTTATCAAAACAATTTTTGACAATCGTTCGACAGTTTTGGAGGTTTTTATAACCTATAAACACACGTACAAGCGAATAGCAGGTGTGATAAAGGAACATGTCAATCTGACAGCAGCAAATTTTGAATACTTTTTGGCACGTTGTAGCCAATAGCAGTTAATAGCAGACTGAAGGTTAGGATTTTTTTTTTTCTCTTTGAGATCAAAGATGCCGACGTTGTTTGTCCGTTCTTGTTGAGATGTTCTTTGATAGTGTCTACAGCGGCAAGTTTGCCCGTCATCTATACTATAATTTATAAGCCTAACTTCACTTCAAAAACAGCCTCCCAATATGACAGTTTGTTATTGTTTACATTGGTACCTGCATAAATTAGTTTACTCAGCCGTTTAATCTAAATGATTTACTTGTTTTATTCATTTATTTATTTTACGTATTTTATTAGTTTCAAATTACCCCTGCAGTTTTAAAAACAATTAATGAACATTGATAAGGTGCATTGTGTAAAAAGTAAGATTAGTGGCCATAGCATTTACATACTTTGTTGTATATTTTATTGTTAGGTTTAAGTGAAATAACCGTGAAACGACAATGGACATCATGTTATTGTGCCATTCCCTCTTACAAGATAAATTCTGATGTTAACTGTTGTATCCTTTCAAATTTAAATACGTCTTTACTCTTTATTCCTTTATTTCAGACTGACCCACTCCAACATACGCTCTACAATTTCTTTACTATGGATTATAAAAAATATTGTTTATACACATACTTCCCATATATAATGATGATGATGATCGCAGTTTCTTTGAATTTCCGAATGAATCTTTGAATTACGAAAGTGCATGAATTAGAAGAGCTATTGTCGTTTCCTAGGTCTCATTAAATCAATTTATTTCTTAGATACTCATTTTAAACCGTAAACTTAATTCATTTTATGTTCACTTTTTTGCTACATTATACTAGTATAAATTTTAATCCTCACATTGCACATTTATTCACATTATAGACAACTCAATATTATTTAGTCTATACGGTGGTAAATGGTGGTAATGGTGTACTAATGGCTCCAAAACGGCAGAAAGAATTGGAATAAGAATATATGGTGTTACACATTGCATTAATCGAAGTGACTTATATTTTTAATTAATAATTCCTTTTCGCTTTCTCCTTTCGAAAACATAGACAACATTAGCGATATAAACGTTAATTTGAAGAAAAATTCTGACAGTTACAGATCCCATATTTTTACGTCACTTAGATTCAAATTTTAAATTCATTCATTTAGTTTACGCACCGAAACCCCAAGACGCTCCGTACCGCAGTTTTACGACCCTTTGTGTATTATTCAGCGACGCTATTGGTTCGTCCCTTTGTTACCTACCTAGCGAGGCTTTATAAGTGCTTCACGCACTATGCTCAGTCTCTGTTACTCTTCCGATTCAGCGAAATTCAGTCAATACGACCCGTTGTGATTCGAAAAACACAAAGAACACGTGCTGCCATTCAGCACATACACACTAGCTTCGAAGCCCCTTGCCTTCAAGTTACCGCTAAGTATTTTTACTTACTTTATTTATAATTTACCACTTTCTTTACTCATTGTTTTGTCTCCTTTTCTATTTTTCTTTACTAATCGCTCACCTCGTGCTTTGTATATAATGCAGAACTTGTAATTGCCAGTAACCCTTTGTTCTATGTTAATCACCGCTATATACAGTTTACCTATTTAAATTTTAAATAAATAATTGCGATCTGGTTGTCAAACCACGTGTCAACATTAAAGTTTTTTTTTCTTTTTTTGCTGCCTAATTTTATTTAATTTATTAATAATAAATCGTTATTGTTACAATTCTTCGATCCTTTTATTCTCAATATTACTATCGCGACCCCATCAGTACATCCTTTGTGTGTTTACCGTAATTTTACCAGTGTAGTGTACTGAATTGGTTCAGAAAAGGAACTCAGTTCAGTGTTTCTGCTGATGATGATAGCTTTACTATTGAAACGTACTGCTGTGGTTAGACAAACCTTTTCACAAGTGTATTTTAAGTTGCATATTTTGCTTGTTATGGTTGGTTTCTTTGCTAAAACAGCTGTTGTTTAATTTACCGAGAATTTTTCACAATTTTAATTTTGTTTTGTATAAATTTTAGTTAAAGAGTTTATTGAATCATTTTAATTTATTGTGTGAAGTTTTTTTAATTTAATCCATTCATTCTATTGTTTGCTTGTGTAGATTTAATGCGGATTCTATTAAATATTGTCGTAGGTTTTACGTCTGCGTTGTACGATTTTGAGAGAGGTATTTTTGTAAGAAAAACAATTGTAGAGTTTTGTTAAAGACTTCCTTGTTCGACTATTAACGTGGTGGACGTATTTTTGTATATCATTGTTGCCATTTTGTAATTCATTTTGATATTGTAAATTTCGCTTTAATTGTCTTTTATATAGCCAATCAAGGAATTCTTATCGTAATAATTGCTAATGTATTGACGTGTACACGTAGTAGATATAAGATCAATTATTATTTTTTGTTTAGGAAGATATACTTTTAGTTTTTTTTTTTCTCTCATTATATTTTAAAGAGTTAATTTTCCGTTATTCAATTTTGCTGTTTCATTTTTATTTATCAATCACCTCGTTTGGGTGAGTAGAAACATTGTTCCTGCATTTAGTTTTTTTCTTTTTTGTAAATTTCTAGTAATTGTCCACGTTTAGTTTATTTTAATTTGAAACCACGTGGATTGAAATTGAAATATTTTGGATAATCTTCCTGAACAAACAAAACTTTTGCTTTGCATAGGAAATAGCATTGTCCTATTTTAATTTAGAGTGAAGTGCAGTTTTTATTTTAGGCCAGAACCATCAGTTCAAGGTTTTTTTCTGCACAATCTGTAATTTAACCCGTTATTGAAATAAATGAATTGTTAATTAGCATCTTTGGGTTAAAAATTCTGTTCTTTTATTTTTTTTTAAACCTTTACAATTTTTCGGGTAACTTAAGAAAGTCTGATTACTTTCACTCACAATTTACTTTTCGTGGTTAGATTAAAGTTTTAAATTCGCGAGGGTAACTCTGAGGTTAATAGTTCTTTTGTTCAATTTAATTATTTTATCCGTTGTGCTAGCTAATTTAAATTTTCTTTTTCATGTTTAAACTGTTTTTGCTTTTTCATTTAATTCAATCAGTACACAGCAGTACGTCCAGTAGTCTAGTACAGTTTGTGGTGAGGCGTCTAGAAGAAGTTTGCAGTATTACTAGAGCCACAGTTTGAAGTATTTTTGTTATTTTTAATTAATTTAATTTATTACAGTCTTCATAATTGACTGATCTAACAATATGTTTACGACATAATATATGTACATATAAAATATCGGCACTCAAGTTAACACGGGAGTTATCAATAAACATATAGTTAACCTCTTTTAATAAATACCTAGGTAAAATCGATGAGCTTTATATCACGGCTCCGCCTACAACCTATAACCCTTACCTTTTCCTCTCGCATAATAGGTATGTATTTTCTCGACCAACAGGTCCCCATCCTGTCCGAGACACGGTAATCACGTTGTCTCTCCGCTTCCGCATCCAAAACCCGAAACATTAATCCCAGATCGAGATTACAGCGAAACCAGAAAACTTTTCGAATATGCCAGCTTTTACGGCCCTTAATCAATAATTGTAATTAGAGGCGTTACGTAAACCAGTCCTGTATAAACACGGCTCGCTCGTATACATACAAAGATTCACGTATTAATCAAATCCCAATGATACGTGCGGATGCGGTATTGAATGAGAATTTATTTTATTTCACCGTTTTTTGGTTATTACTGCTGATGAAATATTTAATGAAGATTTGATGGGATTCTACACCTTACAGCAATGAAGAGTTTTTAACGGAGGTACACGCATATTTTTTATATAAAAATGTTCACTCCAGGAAACGAATAGTGTGTAATGTCACATATAATTAAGTAACTTAATCTTACACTACTCTGGAAAAGAATTACGCAAATGATTGAAAATATTTTATTATATTTCTAATATATCTGAAATCCAGAGAAAAACATAACAAATAAATGTTAAACAGTAATAATAGGGAAATGAAAGTAAGTAGGTCCAATTTCTCGCAAATTCTGTTATTGACGACAACCGGTTTCATCCAATAACGGATATCCTCAGGTCAGAATCATAAAACAATGTCCGTTATTGGATGAAACCGGTTGTGGTCAATAACAGAATTTGTGAGAAATTGGACCATTTACTTTCATTTCTCTACAACTATTTACTCACACAGAGTCAAAAAACCATGGATTATATGTTAAACACTACTAGTTAACACTTTTTTAGTTTGCAAATAAAACTACAATTGACAATTAAGAGCATTGACGTAGATAAAGATATTTTCTTTAAATAGTTCATAATCGGCCATAACTACTCTACAAGCTTCAAAATTAAATTAGAAATTCGAAAAATTTTAATGACCTAATTCGGTGAAACACTCTGTATATGTATAAGCGTTTCGAATGGCAGCTAATTCAATTTTGACAGCTCAAGAAAAATTATTTTTTTATAAATAATCAATTTTAAAGCATTAGAATCACAATCCACAAAAGTGTTAAACCAAATTTTGGAAAATACCGTTTATGACTATTACAGCGCAAGGGAAAAAAAAGAGAAACAGTCTGAAGCAAACATGGGTCTACGACGTGGGTGAAATTTCGAAGAGAAATGGTGTAGAGTGGAGAGAAGCAAAGATTTTGGGACAAAACAGGAAGAACTGCAAAAAAGTTTATCAAGAACTAGTGAACGATTGGATTATTACCCCTTACACCTTAGGATAGAAAGGAATTGATTATATATATTCAACAAAATTAAGATTTGTCGGCCAAAAAAGGTAGCCAAAAATTCACGTTTATATTCGCAAACCGTCCTCATACTCGCAAAACCATAATTTCTATATCTAGCCTAGTGATACAAACTATCTTGTACTTTAGCAACTGTTGTAACACTGAAAATTAGACAGTTTAAATAAAGTGGTCAACACGTAAGAAAACAAAAAGTGTTCAATCGGAAACAAGTCTTTAAGTAAGCTCAAGAACTGTTCACTGATCTAAAATTTGTAGTGCAATTAGATATAGAAATGAAATACATTCCTTATAGCATCTATTCTTTTCCTATAAATTTACCTCTAGTGAATTGGTAAAACTATGTTACTTTAATAACGTAATGCTGTGTACTGAATGTACCAAGAAAAAGACAAAAATTAAATTAAAAATGAAAAATAAATAGCTAGCTCAAACGGATAAAAAACTTTAAAGGGCGCAAAAGAACAATTAAACTCAGAGTTACCCTCGCAAAATAAACTTGAATTTAATCACGAAAAGCAAAAAGTGGGTGAATAAAATCTGACTTTCTTAAATACCCCAAAAATTGAAAAGGTTTAATTTTCAATAAAAGAACAGAATTTTGAATGGCGTTAATAAACAATCAAGAATTTATATATAAAAAAAAGAAAAAAAATGTTAATTACAACAATTATGCAGAAAAAAAACTCTGGGCAAAGGGTCCTAGTCTAAATCAAAACTGCTCGATTCTAAATTACAAAAGGATAATGCTAAATCCTCTAACAAAGCAAAAACAAATTTGTTCAAGAAGATAATCCTTTTTATATCAAACCAATCCACGTGGTTTCAAAATTAAAACAAATTAAATTAATCGTGGACAAATCAAGTAAATTTACAAAAGAAAAATTTAAATACAAGCACAATGCTCCTATTCACCCAACCCGAGGTGATTAATAATTAAATTCAAATCAGCAAAATTAAAAAAACGAAAAATTAACTCTTTAAACTAAAAATATCTTCCAGAACAAAAATAATAAATGATCTTATATCTAAATTGTGTACACAACAATATAATAACAATTATTATTAAACGAGTTCCTTAATGGACGAAATAAAATCAAAATAAACGAAAGAAATTTCGAAATCAAAAGTATTAACAAAATGGCAGCAAACAATTACAATTATCATGTACTCGCGCTTTAACGTCTATCGAGAAATTGAGTGACAAGGTTAAACAGTCGTATATATATATCAACAACGCACAAATCATCGAAGAAAACTACTAGAAAAAGTTTAAAGAGTGAAATTAATTTAAAATTAATTTAAAACAACTGAACATTTAAATAAAATAAATCATACAATCAAATCATTAACTAAATCTTATATAAAAATAAACATTTCCTGTGTAAATTTGCTCAAAACATTAACAAAGGCTGATCGGAGTAAACATAAAAATATCTGTGCAACTTAAAAAAAAAAACTCTCGCGAAAACAAGGTGTCCACAGCAGTAAGTACTAATTGTAGGTAAAATAAGAAAAAATCATAATAATCTCCTTTCGCGCCTTTTACAACAATTTCTTGACCAGCGCAGTAAGATTAAAATCAAATACATATACCTACCATCGCCTATTTCCCGGATAAAAATAAATAGAAGTTTTACAAGAGCCGCGGTTTCCAAATCTTTGACTATCTGTATGCGTATTGCTGTGAACTGATGGTCCAAGCATATAAGTAAAGAGAAATTAAAAATGACAAAATTAATTTAGCTAGCACAGCAAAATGAATTTAAAAGGGCGCCAGAGATTCTTAAATCTCAGAGTAAAATTTTTTAAAATTAATAGTGGGCTTTTGCAAAATTACTTTCTTTAACATCCCCAAAAATTGAAATGGCAGATTTAAAAATAAAAAAACTATTTAAGGTGATATTTAAAATCATAAACTTTTATTGAAAAAAAAAAAAAAAAAAACATTTAATTAACAATTAACAGGGGTAAAAAAAAACATGGACTGAAGGTCCTGGATTAAAACAAACCCTGCGTGAATCTAAAATTTAAGAAGGACAATTCAAATCCTTCGGCAAACAAAATGGTGAATTCGTTCTAGAAGGAATTTCAATACCACAAAAAAATCCACGTGGTTTCAAAAATTCAAAGCAAACTAAAAATTAAATCAAATCACGTAAAGAAACAACCAAAATTAAAAATGAAATATAAAACAAGCTCACAGCTTCACTTCACCTACCCCGAGGTGATAAAATTAAAATTAATTTGATAACTACACAAAAAAAAACGGAAAATTTAAACTCTAAACGCGCTTACTTCTAAAACGAATATAATTAAAAAAACCTAACATAAATTGTGCACAATTAAGAAGAGGAGACGTCTGAATAATGATCAAAAATTAAAATAAACCGAAACAAATCTTAACAAATGAAAAATCGTAAAATGGGGAAAATGAAAGAGCTCAAAATTTACATGTACTCACACGTGCCACTATTCAGACTCTGAGCCCTTAACGAAGCCTCTCCGCGTATATACAAAACAGCTGACTGCGCGCTCTGCGACGGCCGCAACAATCAAAGAAAACGCCTTATAAGAAGGACATAAACAAGATAAACTAATGCTAAACTTATAATCAAAGAAAAATAAACTAACTAACTGAACAATTAAGTATGATACTAACAAATACTACTAAAATCAAAGCAAAAAGTAAAAATTAACAACATATGTGAGAATTTGCGCGCGGCAAAGCCAAAACTTGATCTTGGAAAATTAACAGCATAGAATTCAACCAACCGGGGAGACATGTCACAGCAGTATGTATTGCTGAGTATAGGTAGCTACTATACCGCTCGCATATGTCTTTCTTAGTATATCAATTATGCCGTTCATATAACAAAGACGAACACATACTGTAAGGATGTCGGCATTAGTTTATGAGTCTATTGTACATTTGAATAAAATGAACAGAATAAAAAGTACCCAGAAGTATCGCTTTACTAATTAAATGGACAGATATTCTAACCTTTTTCAACTAAATTCTGACGATGATTAGATCCTTTTTATATCAACTCTTGGCAACTTTTCGAAGAGATTGCACGTTGCTATATTTCTGTACGCAGATTTGTGGCGTCGCAAAAACAACAACAAAAAATAAAATCGTTACCATAGGAATTAATATAGAAGTGAAATTTCTGGTTATTCTGTATTCTGCGGCAAGAGGTCAGTCAACAAAATTGGATGCTCCCTCGTCACACCATGGCCAAGCTGATGTCTGATCCATCCCGTCGCGCCAATGTGAGAGCAAATTGCACACAATCTCACAATGATAATACGCGTCATTAGTCAAAGCAAAAAGAATATAATACCTGGCATTATTCAACTTAATAGCAAATATAATGTTTATAATTTTTTTAAGTTTAATTAAATTATTAAATTCGTCTAATAATATGAAATTTTCTCTGGAAATAAATTTATTTTTTAAAAGCTATTTGAAAAATTGCGGCATCACTTAAAATCACAAACCTCTTCCGCTAATATTTCTACCATAAACGATAATGTTCACGTTAATTTTATAAAAATAGCTGTTCATAATCGCCGCCAATTTATCCGCATTACAAATATTTCCAGCGGGTTATCAATCTTGATGAGATTAGGCGAGCGAGCCTCGTTATTCTCCTCGAATTTTTACCGGTTTTAACTTCATTAATTTTAATTTGCTCGCAATTCACGCGGATATGCGGGTAGATTAGTTTTAATCTTCAACCGCTAAGTGCGCTTGCAACGCGCCTTTGTGCTTAAATGGTTAGCGCATGAACGCTACATGTCCGTAATAATGACAGTTTTACTGCCGCCACAATGCAGATAAATAAGAAAGCTCCGGGCTAAGATTAATATCCGTCCTAAATGGTTATTGCCCGGTATAAAGACCTCGGTAAAAAAAAGAAGCCCGTTTGGGTAATGAGCGCTTTTGATAGCCTGGCACATCTGAGCAACGTTTCCATTCGTTCGCACTACCAAGGATTTCTAACCATGTGTACGAGATGTTTAAACAACCGTCTATAGGTCCATAACAGTGTTGATACTATATATACTCGTGTTTATTCGCGTCATGAGTGGAGAGAAGTGCTGGCCAGCGATTTTTCGAGAGCAGACAAAACGCGAGTATGTCTAATCGCTGTAAAAATTTAATCGCTTCCCCCAGTGGCGGCTCATGACGATATTGAGTGGTGGGACCAATCACAGACCAACTCCCCTCCTGTCACTCTCCTCCCCCCATTTATTAATTTTAAAACGTTTTAAATCAGTTTAACTCAGTTTGAAATAATTTATTATCTCATTTATATAATACCGAAGATTATTGATCTACGGTTTAAACTGCGATTGTAATAATGGACATAACTAAAATAATATCGACGCAAAGAAAATATGATGTACACAAATTTAAAAACTATTTTAAAATGAAAAATACGTTAAGGTCTTATCGGGAATACTTATCTACCTAAATATAAATACTAACTTATTTCCTTCAGAATTGCATATATTTAGTCTTCAAACTGCAGGTATATACATGGGTCACTTATTTCTTTGACATCAAAGTAATTTATTTTGATAAAAGATGTTCTTTCAAAGAAATAATTTAGTCGTTTCAAAGAAAGCAGGTAGCCTTAATTTATTGTATTTAATTCAAATAAACTTTCTTACTGTGAAACACATTTTTTAAAGAAATGTATTTCTCTGCGAGAAATAATCTTTTTTCTCAGTGGAGGATTACGTTTGGTTTTTATAGGTATAGATTTTGCTCGCTTTTGTTCAAATTCTTGATTAAAATGTAAAAACAATTACTTTTTCTGTATCTCTTGTACTACGAAGATATCTGACACATAATAAAATGACGGTTTTTAGTTTTTTTTTAATAACTTCGACATTTTAAACTTTTTCAAATGAATTTTAAATCAGCGCATAAAATTGCCCATTTAACTAAATCTCCGTTTCATTAAAAAGAAACCCTTACCTTATCCATGCTCCCATTAAACAAAATTCGCTAACGGAAATATTTCTGAGATGAAACAATTGTTACTTTGAAACTTTAAGTGTAACGTGTAGTAACGTTTATATTTACCGTACAGAATATGCGAAATGTCCGCCCTCAGAAGCGTCACAAAAGAGATGTTGCGTTTGAATACATTCTAGAAACGTAACTGTAAACATTCTAAGAAACGTTTTTTAAACGTAATCGTTTGAACCATTTCTGTACCATAGAGGAAAAGTGTCGTAAGTCCATTTTTGCTCATTATGTAGCTAAGTATACCATTTTCTGTAATTGCAGATGAAGAAAACCGTATACAGTTCATAATAAGCAAAAATGGAATTATGACATTTTACCTCTGTGGGACAGAATAATAAGCAGTTATAGGTGTAGGTTATACAAACGGAAATTGAATTGTATTAAAAAGTCTTTCTTTTTTTTTTTTGGTACAATTTATTTTACCTTACTGCTATATTTGTATAACGCAAACCAGCTTACCCAAAGCATATCTTTATGGTATCCTCAAAGTCGGGTGTTTGTGTATGCGCAATGCGCAGCTACTTATAACGATGTTACATTTAGGTTACACAAAATACATTTCCTAAATGTTACAAACAAATATTCAAAAAAAAGTGTTTCATGTAAGTTATAAATATATGTTGCAAATTTTACGCCTAGGAATTTTTTTGGTTATGTCTCATATACGTCTCTTGTTTAGTAGGATCCCACACATGATATAATAATTCTAAAATTAACGTTAAAATAGATTTCCCTTTACACACCATATCTTTACTTACTATATTAAACTAAATTCAATTTTGATTAGCTTAACCGGTATTTCTCAATAACAATTGAAGATACGAGTGGATGGAGGTGCTATGTCGCATTTTAAAATCTGTCTTTTTTGCATGAATAAAGGTGTTTTGTACCCATATTTCACATAGCACCATCGAAAATTCTAGAAATTCAAGAACACTCGAGTCTTGTGAATGTATGAAGGGGTTATGTTACATTACTTTTGAGAAAAATTACATAAAAAAACTTAATTTCTGAAAAAGTTTGATTTTGTAACATAACACCTTCATCCACTCGTGTCTTCAATTACTTATAATTGAACAATACTTATTGATCAACTAAGTGCAGTAACTCATTGGGTGTGTTAAATTAATAAATAGAGAGAATAAAACAATATAATTACCCACTAAGTTTTCTTGTTAGATTAATTACAACTTTGATTAAGCCAACAATATTTCAGTAACAAAACCGGTTTTGTTAACATAACATCTATCGTTATTTCGGGATAGTGAAAGCTTTCGATCGTATAACATCATTTCGTATACGTCTAATTATATTGAAAAAGTTACTACACACACCCTATTAGCCACACACAGGGCACCACGTAAATATAGCATGCAGTAAATACCCCAGGATACAATATTCCTCATTTTTTTTCTGATTTGTTTTTTTATTTACACTCTTATTTGTAGTGTAAACATTATTTTCCACAAATTTTTATGGTTGAGCATTTTTAAATGCAGGCCGTGTATATAGGTACTTAATATTGAACATTTATTCTGAAAAAGAGCTTGTTGGTTTTCCATTATCCTCCATATATTCGCCGCTGGCAAGTCAAGTTGGCTAGTTAAGTTGTAAATACCTGGACCAATATACAAATAATAACAAAGTTTGCATCTGCAATAAACGTGAGATAAACGCAGATTATTATTATGTTTATTATTTATGTTTTTATGGGAAGATATAAATATTTATATTATAACTTAGGATGTGCGTTTCCTTTTCCGTACGAATACAAATTGTTTTCTTTGAATTTGTTTGACGTTTTCCTTACGCCCAATAAATTGGTGTAATAAGGTCCAAAAAAACAATTTGAATTATTTACTACGCTACCGAAACATGCAGCACAAATTGACTTTCAAATACGTACAAGAAAAAAAGATGTAACGAAAGAACCGTTGTGAGGATATTTTAATTACAATATAAGTACTGATGACATAAAAATGATATTATTTATAATAGATGAATATTAAAATTTCAGCTTAACAAAAATTCTAGTTTTGAAGTAAAAAAAATATATAATTAAATTATTTTCCTACTTTTTTCGTAAAAGAGACACCTATCAGATCGTCTTAGTGGATACAAATGTACAAATAACATTACAGCTCTCAAAAAACAAAACACCGCAATCATGAAAAGCACTCCTTTAATTATGACCAAACAGAAAAATTAATGAAAAAAAAAACACTAAGAATCAAGAACCGTATTAGAAATGATCTAAAATAAAAAAAAAAAACAGAAAAACTTTATTGAGGATCATGAAAAAAGAAATACAAATCTATCCAGTGAATAGCTCCCAACTTTATAATGTTAAATACATGTTTTGAATAATACAGGGTTTATTCAAATTTTATCCTTATATTATAAGCGCACATACAAAACATTTTATTTTCACCCATCAAAAAATGAAAGCATCGATCACACTGTACATGAATATCAATCTTACCACAGTCCAGTAATAACTTTTCAAAATGAGGCATAATATTAACGAAAAGAACTGTAAACATATTCTTTCAATGTACAAAATCTTAATGTACTTTAAAATTTTAATTTTGTTCTTTTATGAAAAAAATATGAAACAATTACATAGTGCGTTTGAAAAACCCGGAAACACATTTTCTTTAGAAAAATCATCAAACATGTCAAATAATGTTTTAAAAGCTACTTTTTTAATAACAATACCTAGTGCTGTTTCTGTAATGACCTTCAAAATTCAAAAATACTTTACATAAGAAATTTCTTGAAAAATAAAACTTTCTAAGATCATTGTAAAAACGACACTACTCTTATTATAAGATATATAGCTTTTTAAAAACATTAATTGACACGTGATATGGTTTTTCTCAATAAACATTAATTATATTGTTATTCGGGTGTTTCCAGACTTTTCAGACGCACTGTACATATTTTTTTATTTTAAAATTAGAACGTTTAAGATAAGATTTTAGTATTAATCAATTATATTTCACAAACGTTAATACTACGCCTATTATACAATTTGTTTGTTTGCGACTCAAATAAATAATTCTTGACGATATTATACTTTTGCAAAATTAAATTATTATAGATATAACTAGAGTGGTCAGACGTGTTTGCTTACACAGGCGGCACTCGTGTCGCTATGCAGAACGTTTAGCCTTAGTATATCTTCAAGGCAGTAAAATCACTTCCTCCGATGCGTGTGTCTAATATCTACTATCAGTGTTAATCGAGTCAAAGAAAGTTTGGTAATTTTCATTTTGCAAGTATTTCCTTAACCTTTTACTATTGTTTCATAGAGGTCTTCCTAGAATTTTACAGTTTATAATATACTGCTGTGGCCTGGCACCCCGGTTTTCGTAAATTCAGTGATCATATTTACTCCGATTTGGTTTTATCAATGTTTCTCAGAAGTTAATGTTTATTTGTAAATAAGATTTAGTTAATGTTTTGGATTGTTTAATTTAATTATTTAAATGTTCAGTTGAAATTGTTTTCACTCTTTAATATATTTTTTATTTGCTCATGTTGTTCAATGTCCTTCTTTGAGGAGTTTTCTATGATCTTTGTGCGTTGCAGCGCACGCAGCTGTAGAATTTTATATGTATGCGATTGTTTTACCCTGTGAGAGGAGTTCTTTGACAAGATGCCGGTGTAAGTACATGTAAATTTATTTTGTTAGCTGCCATTTTGGTATTTCATTTTATTTAAAGATTTGTTTCGCTTAATTTTGAAATTATTTCATCCATCAAAGAACTCTTTATATAATAATTGATATTATATTATTGTGTACACAAATCAGATATAGGATCATTTTATTATTTCAGTTATGGGAGGTATATTTTAAGTTTAAAGAGTTTAAGAATTTATAATTAATTTATATATATTTTTATAATAAATTTTTAATTGTTATTAACGCCATTCTAAATTCTGTTCTTTTATTTTTGATTAAACCTTTTCAATTTTTGGTAAATTAAAGAAAGTCAGATTTCTTTCACCCACAATTTACTTTTCGTTCAAGTTTTAATTCGCAAGGGTAACCCTGAGTTTAATTGTTCTTTTGCGCCCTTTTAAAAATTTATCCATTGAGCTAGCTAATTTTTTTTTTTTTTCATTTTTGTTAATTCATTTTGCTTTTTCTTTGGTACATTCAGTACACAGCATATTTACTCCTTATTTTTAATATTTTAAGAAATTTCAAAAAAGTTATATTAAAACATATCTCAATTAAAAAAATATCACAACATTTATAATAAATAAATGTCCCCTTTATTAACACCACATTCGACGCAAGCTATATATGTATGTATACAGAAGCACGCCTCGTATCTGCATCCACTCAATGTAATATGAATAACCCAGTAATTACCTCTTCTAAAATTCATATCCGTCCACAAAAGAGTTGTTTTCGTTAGTTACACCCGCGTTGGAAACAAAAAACGGCTATTAACAACCCTTCCGGGCATGAATAGGAGATGGAAACATCGCACTTCGACGGATTTTATAGACAGAAGGGATTAAAACAAACAAATGTTGAACGGGCTGTGGTTTAGCATCGCTATTAATCAAACTTCTTTATAATAATATACTTTATCTAATTGGCGGTTAGGTAGTATTTACTTATAAATGAAGAATTTTACAGGAGAAAAAGATGTAACACAAACATATCTATTCAAAATTGTGGCACTAAAAACACGAAATGTTTCAAAAATATTTTACGCAAACAATTCGCTGTAAATTCACGGTCAATAACTAAGCTATCACCATTTTTATGACTTCCTGTTTTATCAGATATACCATAATTGAACATTTTAAATAGAACACGGATACAATTTTACATACTTGGATGCTATGCAATTTTATTTTATTTTTTAATCTAAAGTGCCGCCAAAAATATTCTTAACTGTCAACGTAACATATTAAGAAGCAAAAACTATATACACATTTGTTTGTTTTCTCATAAAAAAAAAAAATGATTTTTTCGTAAATGGAGCCCCAAACTAAATTTGAAAAAAAAATTTTTTGCCGAATTCCTACACTTGGGGCGTACATTAATAATGCTGAATATTTCAAAAGAAAAGAAACTAAAAAAAAAACGGAGTGTGCATATTTTGAACAAATAAACCAATAAATCATATGTTTCGGAATTCAAAAAATTACGTAGACTGCAAATATGAAAAATGTAAAGGTATTATATTTAAAATTACAAATTTAGTGTTTGTATATCTATTAATGGGCTAATAAATTGATATATTATATTTAGATCATTATTAAACATGATGACAATCAACAATGACCGTGATCACTGTACCAAGTGATATGGTAAGCAGAGGACCTAAAGGAATTGAGATAATGTTCGAAGAGAAGATTCCGTGACTCGCCTCCGTACTACGTGTTACACTCATTTAATTAATAATAACAAAAAAATATATAACAAAAAACCTTCCTTTGTACTTATTATATGAAATCGAGACAGGAATGTCTAATTATTCTTGCAATAATATCTCACTCAAACGACGTGTAAGTTATAAAATTAATTTAATTTGGAGATTAATGAGCAACTTGCCAGCCCGTGCGGAAGCTCTGCAACTTATGTTTTAATCTCCACTTCCCCGTTGTTGTAAATAAATTAACTTAATTATTTAAAAATAATTACGTCCGCTTTCCTCTCCTACTCTACCCTGGTCACCCCTGGCTTCAGAGTCTGTGAAGACTAAAGACCATTAATCATAAAAAAAAATCTTACTTTGCGTCCCTCTCCTCCAGTGGAATTGCAAAACAATTAATTAAGAGAAAATAATCACTCCAATTTTATGGTTCCTATACTAAACGTAATATTGCCGGAAATTTCAATAAAGTAGGGGTACGTACATACATACATACATACGTACATATATTAGGTATAGAAAAAAAGCATGGAAAAGGAATCTCCTATAATTATAAACTTCCAGGATTATTTTTAAATTTTTCTCCTTAATATCTTAAGTGAATATGGTATTGATTATATACCAGTGTGCATTTTGATGAATTTCTCTTTTAAACCCAGCATTTGAAGATATACATACTATTGTCGTTGTAATGACTCAAATTAGTTTTTAATTAGTAAGTATAATTATTAAAAAAAAAAAAAATGTATCTTGTCGCGTGGCGCCCTCTACTATTTAATGATACAAACGCACTGTCACATTTTGACAATTATGCATTTCTTTACCTTTTTTTTAAATTGTTGTTTAAAGAATTACTATTTATTTTACAATGATTTGAATTGCTTATGTCACACTGTGAGATTAGAAAAAAATGTATCTGTATTACACATTTTCACACTAGTATTCTGGCAAGAATCGAATAAACATGTTCTAGAATATTTATTGACAAAATTGACCTTGCTGCGTGTAAGTACACAAGTACGTAATTAGAAACGCGTGTATTATTATTCGTTGTGTTGTTCATTAAATATTGACATTATAAATAGAATTATCAATAAGGTGATTCCTCTACAAACAATTTTGGCGGCGATATTTGTCCTATCCACTGCTAATTTCATACGAATGTGAATCATTAAATTCCCCCGCAATTTTTTCGTATATGTACGGCGCGAACACGTCAAATATCCAGGTAAAAGTACATAGAGAAAAAAAAATACGACTAGCTCATATAACGTAGAAATGATACCATCTATGTAGATAAGTTTCTTATCAAAGTGGCGTCGAATACCTTATCATTTAATGACAATTGGGCTCTGATGGACGTTGATCCATCTCCGAGTACATCAGGTAAAACAACCGATTATTTATATTTGGTACGCGAGCGTTAATGTCATGCGGAGTATTTAATAGTATAGGCGATACGAGACTTCCGTATTTGGTAGAAAATATAAAATAAACAGTTGCAGCGTTTTACTTGTGTTTTATATTTACTTTTCAGATATGTCAATACCATCAAATGTAGCCGCTATAGCTCTACCTAAGATAGATGAAGATAACATTATGGATCCCCAAACCGCCAAGCAGAGGGTAACGGAAATATTAGACATATTGGAAGGCCGAGTGGAGAAGTTGCGAAGGGAAGCCGTGGCTCTTGAGGAAGACCGTGATAATATTCTCGCTAGCTTAGATTCTATACGCAGTGCTGACTGGATAGCTGATATGGTTCACTGTAAGTAAAACATTCAGTTTTAAGTAGCATAGATATTATAAGCAAAGCCACTACATGTATTTATCCTTTAAGTTTCTGAATGTTTTATATAAATACAGGAAATAAACCAAAAAATTGAAACTGAGGTTCACAACATCCCCTCATTTGGAATTTAAAAATAATATGACTACACATTTATAAATAAATATAATGTATGGTAAAACCAACAATTTTAAGTGTCCTTTCTTGCAAAGCTATTTGATGCATCAATGATGCGAGTCTACCGTTTCACTTATATGATGTGCACATTAATAATTTTTTTATAGTTGAGCAAGAAGAAACACATCGATACCTTGATAGGATAATCGACCGTTGTTTAACTGTTGATATAAAGATACACACACAGAGAGATCAACCGCAGGAGGAGGCCTTGCATCAGGTGAATCACCTAATCGATGGGCTAGTGATGAGTTTGAAGACTGACCCTGATGGGGCAAAAGAAAAATGCGTCTCTTATATGAATGCTTGTTCCTCACACCATGTCCAGGGAATCCCAGATAAGAAATTCGAAAATGCGCTGCTCGGTTGCACCTTGGATGATCAGAAACGAGTGAAGAAGCGGCTACAAGGTTTACTGACATACTTCGATAGGCTGGACGTTACTTGTGAAGGTGATTGAAATTACTCCTATTTGAATCGTCATCAAATGTTTTACATAACTGTGTGCGCTTGTACTGATAAAATAACGATGATAATAATAATAATAGTAATACCAACTAGCTATTACTACTTTCTACTAAAAGTAAGACAACTTCTCATGGAAAACTTGTACTGCGTTGTCAATATAAATGATTCACTTATTGTGTTTTATAATAAATTTATGTATATTTTATCAAAATCGATCTTAGTTTGGAGAGACTCTAAAGTATGCAATAGATTTAATTAAATATTTTTTTTTACTAGATTTGATAAAATTTCTTTTCATATATTGTTCAAAGGAAATGTTTCTATTATGACTTAGATTATGTTCATCGAATAACTAAAATATTATTATTTAAAAAAGGGGCCTTACTTAATATGTTGATGCAGAAGTTGTATTAGCATATCTATTATGCTTTGCTACATCTATTAGCACAAAACAAGCTGATACTCAAATATGTTTAACATAATAAATCTGAATGTTGTTGTCTGTCATGCTTGCAAAAACATCTTTCAGTTTCTAACAGCACGAAATGAAATAATATTGAAACGTTCCAATAAACATACTTCGGATTAATGCAATCTCTTAGATTCAAGTTACTCATTGTCCAAATTCCTCCACACCTTAAGGTAATTTTTATTCAAAAACGTAATATAATCCAGATGATTTATTATAAGAATGATAACAAAATATTACATAGAGCCTGAACACTAGGTAGTAATATTTATATAATTAACTGTCATAGTTATGCTTTGTTTTTTAATAAAAATTACGTTTTAAGGCGGAGATTTTTATTGTTAGCGTCTATTAATTTTAATGCTTGATTGAAAAATTTTCATTACTTTTAAGATTTTATCAATGATAACAAAATAATAGATATGTTCGGTTTGGCCAGAGTGTCATCTAGTATTTAAATAGAGTTTTTAATGTTATCATCATTCTGCTACACCTCTTTGCTATGGCCACTTGAAAACATTTGTTTTTACCTGTTTTAACTATTTTTTTACAGATTTGGTTGTGTGCTTTGTTTTATGATAATCACATAGCTACACCAGCACTACCAGAAACGTGGTATTTTTCCTTCGTGATCAAGTCGACTGATAATCTTATTAAAATATTGGTGTGATTGTCAAAAAAAATAGATAACTCTGGGTACAGAATCCAGTGTTTCCACTAATATAGTGAATTTTTAAAATGCATTATATTGCCACGGATTGCAATTTTTGTAGGAAATTTTTACTTGGTGGCCTGAAAGAAAGTTTTTACAAAGATTTACAATGAAGAAAAGGTTGCAAGAAAATTGCTGAAATCTTTAATACATTTGTACAATCAGTACCACCCCTATACAGTACGAAAAAATAATAATAAACTACAAAAGATGTTTTAGTACTTTTATCTTTCAGCAACTACTGTCAAACTTAAATCATCATCCTCATTGCATCACATAATATGCACTGTTGTACACCATCTTGTATGATCTTGTAGATATTTCAAACTAGCAAGCAACCTTCGTCATATCTGACGTCAACTTTTGTGTTAAAGTGCATAAAAAATGTGTGAAGAAGTTATTATCATATAAAAAGTGTCTATTCTACACATGATTGTGTTTTGTTAACTGTATAGAATTCCTATACATATCAATTAAAAATCAGGAATAGTAAATTTTTTTAATTTTTTTTTATTAGAACATTTAAGTCATCGACGTTTCAACACTTACTGTCTTTCTCTAGACGTTAAGATGTGACAGTGTTCAAATTTTTACTTTAAATAATAATATCACGTTGTTTTTTTAAATAATGTTAAATTAAAATATCATCTAAAGTAAAAGTTGGAAACGGTCACATCTTAACATCTAGAAAATGACAATAAATGTCGAAACGTTGATGACTTAAATGTTTTAGTAAAAAAATAATCACCCTGCCTGAGTTTTAATTGATATTTTTATATATTTTGGCTAAATAATAAATTCCAATAATTACAGAATTGCCAAATACTGTCATATATGTGTCACTTTAACTAGTATATTTTAGCTATTTGTAATTAATCTTTGGTTAACCTCCGAGCGGGCGCGTGTAATTGACTAGCGTCTATGGACACGCGGCGGCATTTACACCGCCCTATATATAACGGGCGTACCTGACAAAGAGAACATATCTGATTTTCCAGAAGCGGCGGTATAAGTGCCGTCAGCGCGCCCGCTAGAAGGTTAATAACACATTAGATGTTTTTGATTCGCTTTTAAGGAGGGTAATAACCAAAGGGCGGCGGTTTTAGGCTTTTGACCCCCACCATATCGCCACTTCATACTGTTGCCGTTGGTAAGGCAAGCGGCGAGCGAGAGTAGCACGCCTAACCGTAGATGTTACATAGAATAGAAGGGTTTCTTTTTTACTTTATAAGTGGTCATGAAAATAGTTAGGACAAAGCTCGCCAATGGCGGTACTAACTATGGCGGGCTTTTAAATGCGTTTTTCAAATTTAGTTTTGTTTTAGACATGAGAAATTGCTTTTTATATAACTGAAAATGTTTGTTTCCAGTCACGTAGAAACCCTATCTGACCAGAAACAAACATTTCCAGTTATATAAAAAGCAATTTCTGCTACCTAAAACAAATGTTATAGAGATAATAAAATGAGAGTATATACAGCAAGCAATAATAATTAAATAAATATGTATAATTAAGACTGTGAGTGTAAGATGTTAGAAACTCATTATTTTTCGAAGATATTTGCTAATTTTCCCAATATAATATCTACAAATATGTTCTGATTAGAACACAAATTCGCAATATTATTTGGAGTAAGCACTAAATTTTGCGCTGATGCGCTAATAAATGCATTAAACGTAGAAAAATACATACAAATGTCGCTATTGACAGACGTCAATGTTTCGCCTTTTCAAGGCTCGTGCCTTGCAATCGGTATCTGGCGCTACCCTCACTACGTATATACGCTGCCTACTTGGGGGAGGGGGGGGATCAGTAGGAGCTCTTTCTACGTCCTTGAACTATTTTCGCCGGGGTTTGGTAATAACAAATAGCTTTCAATCAAATCCGTGCATCTATAGATCCTAAGATTTATATCTACCGATTCAATATTATAATATTATTATCATTTTCTACGTACATTAATTTTATCACACAATTATGAATAAGTTTGACTTATTCAAAATATGCCTTTTTAAATTAATAGGAAACCTTAAGTGCAATGATCAGTTTCAAAAACATAGAATTAGATTCTTTTGTCACGACCCGAGAGCCAATCCGAACATATCTAATGATTGCATTACTAATGTAAAAACAAGTTTAGTAATCGAATTAAAAACAAAAATCTCCCACTCTGGATAGTTTAAGCAACTTGGTGAACGTGAATATTTTCATTTGAAGTGAATAACCATTTGCTTTATTTACTCTTGCATCGCAACTCACATGGTGGTGGTACTTTAAGCTTCGTATAATATGCAGTTTTCACCGTATACATTGTCTCCATATACAGCTTCTGTTATAATTATTTTCTAGACAACGGCCTGCCACACACTTTCAATAACAAATCCAGGCCGCCTTATTGAATGCTGCTAAAAACGACACAGGTGAACCAATACGTCGTACTCGACTCCTTCGGTGATATTACTATACTCGCACTTCTGTAGCTGTAATTGTAATGATGTTTTCTTTCGATCGTTTTTAAAGTTGTATTGTTATACATGAATGATTACGAAATAGAGTAACTTTATCTGCATATTACTTATGTATTTCTCTATCTTCTTTTTTACTTTCGACATATTACGATAAGAAATGACGATTACTTAAGTTTCATTTCACACATGCAGAGGAAAACCTATTTATTACATTGTGAGATACAATGGGTTTCATAGGAATATTCAAGGTAAGAGAATCATGCATACTAACTTTTTTTTTCATTCACCATAATTCACAAAAGAGAAGTTACTGAACACATTGTAGATATGCGTAATAACACTAATTACCATAGCTTTCTTTCCCATTTACTTGCTCAATACGCCTTTAAAAAATAATTTGCTTTTTTTAAAGTATTTTAAAACTACTAAATGAATGTTAACAGATATTACTACATTTTTCTGGTCCGACAATACTGGTGAAAAAAAGACATCTAACGAGCTGTGCAGCCCTAAAATAGAACTTTTCCCAATAGTGTCAGAAACAAGATATCGTAAGTAACATTTTTATGTTTCTAAAGTAAAACAGAAAAAGAAATAGAAAAATAGAGTAATTCCGTTCTAAATTAAAATGGCGTTTTTCTTTGCTTTAAAAGAAATGATATACAACGTTGGACGTACAAGTCACGTGTCATCGATTGACCATACTTGTATCTCGCACTCGCTGTAGCTTTTTTAACATATAACTATTGTCAGTTTTATAGCTAGCTAACTAACAAATTTTTGAAATTACAGATTTCTATATTGACAAAATCTTGTAAATTTTAATTTGGAAGAATTAATTTTGAATTCAAACAATTGTTTTATATAATACAAGGGATACAGATGCTACTTATTTCTGAGAAGACCACCGGATATTCAATTTATGATGGTATTGTTTATGTTGCAATTGCTCATACTTTCATTTTATATGTAGCTTTTATGTTTAGTATTGATGTTTATTTCGACAGAACGTATTACTTAGATTTCTGAACATACGTAACATTTTTTTCTTTTAGTGAAGCTTATGCTTTTAAAACTTAATCTTTAAAATATCAACCAACACATAATTAAATGTTTTTTTGTAATGCTAGACTTTGTTCACACTAGATCCTATAATTTTAGTTAAAATGCGTGTTTAATATATTCTACAATTGAATTGAAAACATAAATGTCTCAGAGTGTTACAGACAAAGGTTATAGTGAATTATAAAATTGTTTCAGTAGTATAGGTAAAATGTAATTGTTCTATTTTTCATCTTAAGGTGATTCCATGTAACCGAAACATATAGTGAAAATATATTTATTAAATACGGTTAACTGTAAGCGAACAATTACAATTTATCTTCACCATTGAATTAGAACCAATCATAGGACAACATACACAATAGTCAACTGAAAGTGTTCAAAGTTTTCTCAGTCTGCAGTGAGGACATTAAACAACCAATAAAACAAAAAAAATCCGATAAACTAACTGCACAAATTTCCTATTGCCAACCTCAGACACCTCATCAATATATAAATGTTTGATTGGTTTAGTCACTAGCTGATATTTTTTATATTGTAGAAAAAAATAGCATCAAATTTAAACGCACTTCCTGTTCAAGCACTCCGTTTTATTCAAAAATTTAGAAACCCTTGAAAGAGAAATGCTTAAACAGAATAAAATGAACTTGCTTACTCCAACTGCTCACGGAAATAGACAATTTACTTTTAAATAAACCACTATATATGATTAACTTTACTTATTATTGTAAACATAGATGCCGTTAATTTCAAACATGTCGGAACACAATACATAGGACCACAGTCGCAAACGTTTGAAGAATCAACGTTGGGCCCTTTGAAACGAAAATTGGAAAAAACGATTTCGGACGATGGATGTCCAAATTGCTCTAGATACAATGAAGATTTAAAGAAACTAAGAACCAGCAACGGCAGATTTTTATTCGATTTATTGGATGATATGAACAAATTGTCGCAAGAGGAACAAACGAAGTTCAAATCAATCGTACTTAATCATTTATCCAGTAAAAAATAAAACAAAACACGAGAACTAATATTTAGTTCCGTTTAATTAAATTAAATATGTATATGTACCTAGCGAATATAAATATCATTATCTTAGATTTTTTGTAGAAAGCAATGTGGTTTTAAAATTTACATGATTTTGATAGAAAATAATGTGATAAAGGACGCCCATGGATCTGCAATACATCCGAAAATATTAACCGCTTTCGTTTATGGTAATCACAGCAATCTTGATCATGTAAACACAAATCAAGATACCAATTTTGATTATCAATCATGTTTCTACGAACGAAGAGTCATTGTTCTTTATAATTTATAAACAAGTCAAATTATAAAAATTGCAGGATTACTTTATTTGCAATCGCGTTGATCAAAAACGCTCTTTTATAATCATGTCTACGTGATTGCTGATTATTAGTATAACCGAAAGCAGCTATTTAGACTAACTGGTACTTGTCATTTTAACTGGTTTAATCTGCACGAAGTATAAATACTATGTTATTGCACTTACTCAATTTACAAAATCAAATCTTCAGCCACTATCAATGTGTTTATAAGTATAGTAAAATTAAGTAATTAATTGCAACACAGTTCTGCATTGTTGCCGGTTTTAGGTATCAGCTTATCGAAGTGACAGCTGCTAGGTTGTCGATATATTATCTTTGTCTAAATAAAATTCTATTTACCTACCTTGAAGTATTAATTTAAAACCTTAAATATTTAGAACGCTTTTTTGGGCGAAATGACCAACGTTGAAATTGTGTAACTCTTATTAATACCTCCAGAAGATGACTGCTAGTAGTACCAACGCTATTTTTGTAAGGAGTCTTGGCGAGCAACTGCAACATATCCATTTTCTTTGAAGTTTAAGCGCGAATGATGCCTGTTCGCACCGATACTTAACGTGCCAGTTAGTTTAATTTAGAGTGGTGCTTTGAAGGTGATACCAGCGAAGAGCCAAGACAGGAAGCCACTCTTGCCATTTTTAACGGGTCCACGATTTTGGCGTTCTAACAGCACTGCCAATTTACAGAAAGAGCACCACTATAAATTATTCTGATCAACGTTGATATTGACGGTCGTTGGGAGTAATTGAGAAGAATTAGACATTAATCCAACCGTGTTTAAAAAATTCAACTTAAGATTATTTTGTTTGTTTTTTATTGTATTATCATTTAGTAGCAGCAGTAATAATGTCTTTATTACCACTCAAATTCCACACAATATGTACACCCAAAGAAAAAACTGTCTAGTTTGACTGTGAAAGAAGACAGTGCGCCCGCCAGTGTCTATTCTTTCACTCAAACTGGTGTACTTACGTATGTTCAAGCAGTAAATAACAACAGATAAAGAATAGCCGGCCATTTTGACTTGGCATTGTAGGCTTCCCTCTCTGACATAAGCTCTTCATGATTCAGCGAATCATGTAGTGCTAAAATGCAACGCCGCTAAGAGTCATCTTTTGAATACAAAACATCAAAGGTGCCGACAGCAGCGAACAGATAAGACAAGAGGCGTTTCTTATCTTATCACTATACACAGACATTAGTAAAGCGTTCGATAAAATTGACCATACTTTGTTATTACATAAACTACATGACTCTAGTCATTCGACATCTGGAGTGCCTCAGGGGTTAATTTTGGGGCCCCTACTTTTTACTATCTTTATTAACGGCGTTTACGAGGAATTGCAGTACCCCAAATTGCTGTTTGCCGGTGACCTAAAACTCTATGCGGCTATTGATACAAAGGAGGATAATATTAATTTACAAAATCAATTGAACGTATTGCAAATCTGGTGCCACAAAAATAGATTAACCTTAAATGTGTCTAAATGTAATATTGTGACTTATGCACGAAGGATGAATCCTATCCATTACGAATATAAAGTTGACGAATCTGCATTGGAAAGATCTCAATCTATTACGGATTTTGGTGTGACTTTTGATTCAAACTTTGTATTTATTGAACATATTTCCAATATCAATACATCTGCTCTAAAATCATTAGGATTCATTATACGGTGTACAAAACTTTTCACTGAAATCGAACTTATACTAATGAGATATTACGCATTCGTTGGATCTAAACTAGAGTATGCACCGCTAATCTGGCCACCCATAAACTATTGCCATATATATGAATTGGAACGAGTGCAGCGTTGCTTCTTGAAATACATATGTATATCTTAAAAAAAAAAAAAAACATGGTAATTATCCCGCTCAAAATTATAGCCATGAAGCTCTACTCGTTGAATTTAATGTGGAGTCATTAGACCTGCGCCGCAATAGAACAAAAATAAAATTTCTTCATGGACTGCTAAATAATAACATAGATACTCCTCTTAGAAAAAATTGATTTTCTTGTTCCACGTTCATCCAGTAGGCAGAATCATATGTTTTATTCCACGAAACCTAGAACGAACTCTATGATTAGGGCACCTGTAGTGAGAATGTGTAACACCTTCAACTCAATACCTGACGGGTCAATTAATGTCCATTCGTCATCACTAGCTGCACTTTTGAATAAATGTACCTCTAATGTTAGCTTTAGATAATAATTGTTACAATATACAGTGAGGTAGTAAATTGTTTTTTTTGTTTATTAAGTGATTTATTTAAACATGTTTGTTATGGATATATTTTCTTTATTTGTTTCTTGCCGATTTACATATGCTATTATTTAATTTGTGCTGTAATTGGAAATTTTCTGTTGGGCAAGTAAATAAATAAGTCAGTTCGCCTGAGACCTACTTCGTATTTAATACATGACAAATGTCAAGTTCTAAGCACCACTTTAAATTAAGCCAAGTTTAACGCGTAGCTAACAAGAGGCATGATTTAGTTTTTGTAAAAAAATAGTGATAAGCACTATCAATAGTAGCTGAGAAAACAAGTGGGGCACAGGAGTTAAGCATTTTTGGGATAAGCTTTTGCTTAAATAAGATTTATTTGAGGATTTTGTTAAGAACATTCGCAAAATTCAACATTTCATAATAATCATAAACGGAAAATTAAATCTGGCAAATAACTGTTTCCCTTTGACACATTGTTGTAAATGCTTCCACGAAAATCGGCCTTCACTCCCTAGGTCAATGTTGATGTGGATGAGTCATTGACGAATCATTTCCCTCATCAAGGTACAAGGCTTAACCAGTGAGCAGATAAGACAAGAAACAACACTCGCTATCGACACCTTTCATGTTTTGTCTGCAAAACACCACTTATAATGTGTGTCAGAAAAGGAGGCGTGCAATCTCGATTCAAAATGGCCGCCATTCATCATCGGTTGTCATTTGCCACGTTAAAAGTAGTAGGTAAGTACAGAAGCCGAACGTGGCAGAGACTTACTATTTAGCTATTAGTTGTCCATTGTTGGATACACGTTCCCTTTCAATCTAAAAATTGCCATTGATGTCAGAACACCAAAGAACACCGTTAAAAATGACAATTGTTGCTTCTTATCTTGTCTCTTCCCTACTTGCATATTACAGTAAAATTCGCTTTCTGAGGATTTAAAGATATATATATATTTTGTTCATGCTATTACATACATTATAATTATTATTATATACAATTAGACCGTAAGAGTAAAAAATAAAATCAATTACAGTGGATACATGGCACGATATTTACAAACATGGCTCGATTATAATATTAAAACAAATATATCTTTAAAAAAACACTTTCGAAAATAAAGTGCTCCAGTAGTGTTTCTATATACAGATAGAGTATGATTAATTTTACCCAGGCGGTAAGAACTATAAATTGTATAACAATATTAAACCATCAGAACCAATACTTGGATATACAGAATCATTTAAAAACATTAATCGTCGAATTTCGTGTGCAACTGAATCTGTTTATGAATCGTAGTGAATGTGGGGCGGTTATGCGGGTCGTATTCCCAGCAAGGATGGATTATAGAAGCGTATATAGCTTGTTCGCACATTGGTGGACATGGATACCTGAAAAAAGAAAAAGTTAAATAACTGAAAATATTTCAGCTTAAAAACAAATTTTACCTAGCGCCACTTTGTAATGCTTTTAGAAGTATTTGTTGTTCCTGTCCTTCCATTTTCTTGTCTTCTAAAACTGCTAGCTTAGGTTCTTGTCCATAAGAAAACATCTCCCACAGTGTGACGCCATACGACCATACGTCTGACATTGTGGAAAACTTTCCTTCTTCTAAACTTTCAGGAGCGTACCTTAAAATAATAGGGCAATGGTGTTAATTTATTACCTGGATTTAAACTGACCCTCTAGCTGTAATAATATGATTATCAGCGCTACCTTAAAGAGTTTTTGGCAAGCTAACTGCAGCATATCCAGTAATATAAAAAATTAGGGTATTTTTCCACCGCAACTTTTCATAAACTGGATGTGTTTTAAGTTTTCACTATAAATTAGTTATAAACATTAACGATAATGATGATTACTGCAAACTATCAAATAGGCAAAGCAATTTCAGAAATGAACAAAACAATAAAATAGTGCTAGTTTTTTTTTTAAAGACTATTTACATTTGTGTTGAGAAATGATAGCCCAATAGAGTCCGATCCAAACCTGATAATACTTGGGACGTGCGAGATGTGGTCTACACTTCGTACTATTCATGCTAAAAATATCGACATCGAAACGATCGTGTAAGCTGCTTCTTTTTAATACAAACACCACCGATTAGTCTGTAATCGGCGTTAACAAGTAAAAACTATTACTCTTTTAATAATTGCAAGGTTCTGTGGCTGGAGTTTTCACTTCTTTCAATTAATTGAAAAGATTGTTGTATCGTTTTCGAATTATTTATTAGAACTAGGACTAACAACTAACACTGAAGGTAGAGGATGATGTTAAAAAGACAAGATAAATGTTTGTTTTATTATCAATAAGGGTGGGCCAAAAGTAAATAAAAACGTAAACTTCAACACTAGATAAAATTAGTTAAAAAAAAAAACAAGTAAATCAAAAACTGTTTTCACCTGAATAATCAAATAGAGAGTCGGTATCTCTGTTATATTTTACATTAATAATAAATTCCCCATGGAAATCGTCCATAATATTTTCTTTAATAATATAATCTCGTGCTTGTTCTTGTGTAATTGTTCTTTTCTTGGGCGTAGCTCCCACTACAAAATGGCCAGGCACTTCGGAACACCGCACTGCACAAAGCGAAGGTTGAACGATAAATGATCGAATATGCAGACTAACGTTTTTACGCAAGAGTCTATACAGCGGGCCCTATAGAAGTTTCTCTCACTTTGTAGTGCTTTTTCCTTCTAATACACAAAATCGCGTTGTATGCAAGTGTCATCAGGTTTGGATCGGACTCTATCAATCTAGCAATAACTAAAAATACCGGCATAAAAATATCGTAATTGAAATAATCAATTATAGATTATATAAAAAAGTTTGAAATCTTTCAAACCATCTTTATATTAAAATAAAACACAGCATTTGCAATTGTAAATCATTATTTTAGTGATTGTAAAAAATTAAAAAAATAGTCCTATCTCGCAATACTATGATGTAAATTAGCAGCTACAGGTTGGGGTCTAGTGGCTCATCTTCAGGCAGAGTGAATAAAGCTACTAATTTATATTAAAGAATATTGCGAGCTGGGACCAATTCTTTATTCCTATAATTATGAGCAACTCGCATAGAATTACATCAATCATTATTTCAGTGACTATATCTGGTGAAACTGCAATAAATTTATTTTTTCTCACTCAAGTATATCTATAAACCAGTTTTTATCACGACGTGCTCAATGACAAGGCATTCCGGTAAGTAGCGACATCTGCATGACGTATCCGAACATGGGAATTACTTTCTTAATATGCTAAAATAATAATGGGCAGAGCTGAGGAAAACCTGGTTTATACCAAAACTAAATAGTACAAAAATATTAATAACTACTAAATACGTAACTTAACTAAAAAAAAGTAAAACACGATTTTAAAAACTAATAGTTGGGTTTTTGACGAAGCAAACAAATTAATTAGATTCATTTTGGGAAATATTAACTTCAGTACTCATCAATATAACTTTTATTCAAATTTAAATTAATATTTTGCTATTACAACATTGCTAACCCAAAAGTTAATTTCCCAAAAAAAGAGGTCAACTAAAGCGCCAGCAGTGAACACGTGCAATTCATGATTCCGCAGGCCGTGTAAAGCAAATTGTCAATCATTACGCAAATTGTGGCGTTTAGAATTACTAGTCTATCACTTCAAATGAAAAAAAAAAACTTTTCCTATAATATCATGTTTTAGAAAACTACAACGTGAGCATTTAAAATTGTCAATAGTTACTCACCATTTTATCGGTAAATCACGATTTGTTTTCATTATATAATAATTATCTGCACCTAAGACTTGGGCCAAACCAAAATCCGATATTTTAACATGATTCTCGTCGACAACCAAAATATTACGTGCAGCAAGGTCCCGATGTACTATTTTCCTTTCGCCCAAATAGGCCATGCCCAGGGTTATGTCGGAGGCGTACTTCAACAGTTGTTTCTCTTTCAAATGGTCCTTGTTTATCTTCAAATAACTCTGGAAGGAGCCGTGCTGTACAAATTCCATTACTAACGACACTTCTGGTTCGTTTAGCACGCCCAGAATCTCTACTATGTTCGGATGTTTCAATCCCTAAATGGATCATACGAATTTTTCTCGTTAGAACATTGTTTAAATTGCCGTTTTAGAGTGTTCATACGTACTTTCATTATAGAGATTTCCCTCTCGAAGTCTTGGAGATGAGATAAACCAGGAGATTTCTTCAATTTCTTCACTGCTACTTTTCTGGGCTCGTAGTCTTTGTCCCCAATTTTTTCTAATGTTGCTTTGTATACTTCACCATAGAATCCCTAGAAATTTTAATTCATTATAAAAGAGAAGTTTTAGTTACAGGTTATTATGTTTCAAGATTTCTTATGTCCCCTTTTCAAAAACATTCTTCTAATTTTTTTTTTCTTTTCTTAAAAAGCTGTATCAATGTTTGCAAGCGTGAAAACAGCTTTGCGTTACTCATGCTTGTTTTCTGTTCTTTTCGACGACATGGAAATTTTGTTTTGCAATTTTTTTCAAAAAAACAAATCCTACTTCACTGAACTATTTTTTTATTCCTACCCTATTTTTTATATCAGGCAAACTGTTTTACATAATAAATTATCATACTATTGAAAATTATTTCAACCATACAGGATGTTTCAAAAGCAAGTAAACACTTAGTTGTTTCATTATAGAAAGTATTGTATGTACATTATTTAATTTCTGAATTCTAGATACCCATATACGTATATGTGTTACCCATATACCACTATCTCTATGCATGGGGTTGCGTTATTTGAATAGGAAATACAATTTAATAGCTTTGAAAATGTGGTATATGGATTCCGTAACCTTTCCAAGCAGCCATATTAATGGTTATGATGTTATTTTATGCGTTTGTTGTTAATTGCAATCCAATTTTTCACCAAGAAAAATGCATTCTCTATTTTTCCAGTATAATACTCTAATGAGACATGTTTTTTTTAGAAAAAAAATATTTTTAACAAAAATAATGCAAGAGTTGATAGACATAGATAGTGATCTAGATCTAGAATTATGCAAAGGATGGATGTCGCATCATCAAATATAAAATATTCAGTAACTAATTTACCTGTCCTATCTTCCCTTGTAAAACCACATTCCATTCCCCATCCAATTCGAATATACTCTGGATAGAGATTGATGCTATCCAAAGATGTCGTCGCTGTGGATAGATTAAAATTGGACAGGATGTTCGAAAAATCGCAAGAGATGGAATCTTCCGTCGAAAAATCATCCTATCGAATTGAAAGAAAATATCTTCTGCTCTAGCAGCAATTACAATATAAACAAAAAAATTAACACACCTGCGATTGCCAACCTCTTTTCATTCCATTTAAATTTGAACCCACTGACAAGTCCGAATCAATTTCGGTCGAATCTGACATGGATAGGAGTTCGTCCATGATAAATGTGGTCGCTGGAAATATTGAAGAAATTAGTAAATGTGGGAATGATCAGTTTTTAAGTATTGAAGTATACCTGTTTCTTGAGATGTTAGACTGTAGGAGGAATTTGTTAGCGTTTTACTTTGGGATATGTTGATTTTTGCGTATGAATGAACTCGTCTCGAGTTATAAACTAAAAAAAAGGAAATAACATGTTAAAGAAGTTTAAAGGCATTTCACGCTCTTTTACAACTAACCTTCATACATAAGTTGGTTAATATCTCGCATGATGGCTTGTGGTTGCTTCCTGCGATGGGGGTCTTTGTCCCAACACTCCCGCATCAATTGGTAGATGGCGATGGGGCAATGATGAGGTTTCGGTAATCTTTTCCCGCTTTTGTACATCTACATATATCGAAAAATTAGACAAAACAGTAACAAATTACTTATCTGACAATCACAAGCGTTTACCTTCATCGCTTCATGATGGTCTACTTGCTGTATAATTTCTCCAAACATAAATATCTCCCACAAGGTCGTGCCGAAGGCCCAGACGTCTGCAGGAGTGGAATGTTTTGCATAGTTCAGATTATTGTAGCACTCAGTAGGTATCCAGTGCACCCTATTTTGTTCAATATTTTAATATACGGGTTATATTGTTTCACAATTTCAACTTACTCTGCAGAAGTGTAACCACTACTGACTCCTGGATCCGACAATTTAACCGTGAAGTTATTTTCGTCGTGGTTATAAACTAGAAGCTTTTTGCACCTGATTTTTCCGTGAACAATACCGTTTTCTTCCTGTAAGTTTAAATTCTTATTAGTAGCGTTCTTTTTACAAGAAATCTCAGATAATCTCAACTCACTAGAGATATTTTGCTAAAAACCCCGTTCTTTTTAAACGACTCACTTTGAGATTTATCTGAGATTTTTACCTCCCCCCCTTACCGCTAGCGCACAACCTCGCAAGGGTGTGCTGTAGTGAGTGTAAAAACTCAGTTGCGTGGAGGGGATACTAATAACAAGTATAACCTCATTTTTTTTCTATAACCCTTTATTTTTGTCAGTTTTTCGTTTGACAATTGTGATTGGAAAGCATCTGTGATTTAAAACGTGTTTCTATCAACCTGATTTTACATATTACGAAGTTGTTTGAGCTTTCTATGTCTGTTGCGTATAGTATAGGTTAATTTTGATATTAAAAGCAACTGTAAAACGAACAATTATTAAATTTTCTGTATGCATTATATCACAATTCTATAATGTACTCTTTTTATATTGACTAGGGACTGAAAATTTGAGGTTAATTTTGACTACTTTAAGGGCCTTTGACAGTCTAAACATAAACACGTCTTACCACGCCAAACAGTGACTATTTTACGAATTATAAAATATTGAGTACGATATAAATGCGTTCTTTTAGTCGATATCATCTCAGATAAATATCAATTCTCTAGAGAGATAAATGAAGTGAGACGAGTTGTAAAAAAGAACGCTACTATTGTCTAATTGTTTGGATATGATGAAAAATGACTAACCAAATGCCAAAGCGCCGATGCGAGATTTGAACTGGCTTCTATCAAGTCGACCTCTTTTATTTTCTTCTTGTTAGCTCTCAGGTATTGGTCTAAAGGGCCGAACTTCACGTATTCGAGTATCATAGACATTTGAGCGGTTAACGTCACGCCGAATAGTTTAACTACAGCATTTGATTGGAGAAATGCCCAATGGCCAGCTATATCTAGAAAATCCTGAAACCAAAAACGATTTTGTCAATTTACTCAATTGGAGCAAAATCTTTCCTGTTATAAACGTTGTTATCGTTGACAACGGTTTTTTAATAATTATAACATTAGCAGCGCTTACGTTCATATATTTTTCTCTAAAATCACATTTCAAGGTCTTCATTGCAACTTCGATCTTCTTTCCTTTAGTATGCCTCCACATTCCTCTGTATACTATTGTGATGCCCTCCGAACTTGTTTTTTTCTGACCTGTTAAAGAAGAAATTAATTTCATTACTCCTGCCAGATGCGATTGAAACACTTATTTACTGATTAATAACTTGCATATTAGTTTGTCTCCATTTCAGTTGTTTATACTTGGTCTTTTGTTTGCATCTTAATAATAGGTAGTCAGTATTTGACCAATAACTCCAGACACCGTGTGTCCAGTGCAGCCAAGTCTACACATTTTTCGGTAGATCAGATCTACTGATTTCAACTGTGATCTACTAAAAGGTGCCATGAATCTACTTTAAGCCTTGTTCTTATTGATAAAACATTATTCCTTAGTAACTTGGAGGACCCCTTTTTACTATTAAAACGATAGCACATATTTTTAAAACATAGCTCAACATTTTAGTGGTGGTAACTAAAAAAAAAGTCCTCTAAACAGAAAAAAACAAGTATTTTTTTATACAGATTCATATATAATACTCCTCTATATCTACAGAATTTATTTAATTATTACCAAATCTATTGATTTCTACTGAATTCTCAAATGCTGATATACTGAAAATATAAATACTGAACTGGCAACAATGACTGTGTCTTAAACTAAAATATAACATACTATATAAGTGAACGCATGTTACAATTTTACCCTTAAACTTGTCAAAATGGACCACCTTAAATAACTACGCAGATATGTGAATATGGCTACAAGTAGTAATTAAAATAATTGAGCCTGATGATGTAAGTTCTCACGAAACTGGTGGTTTACAATAAAATTAGTGATTGTAGAGAAGACTTTTTATTTTCATAATATATTGCTGTGCAAGCGAACCGGTTTCAAAACGATTTAAAAGCATTTTTATTTGTTGTATGTATGTATATGGATCTTTATATAAGTATTTTACTAATTTTTGTAATATTTTTGAATATACACTACCGGCCATTGAAGTTAGGACAACTAGTATAATTTTAAAAAATCAATTTTCCTTTTTCAATATTTAATACTTTTAACATTATTGTAAAAATTTCTACATTTAAAGTAAGCATAAAAACAAAGTATTTAAAAACGGAAGTCGTCATTAGAATAAGCCTATTAAAGAGAAAATTTAATTTAACCTCATAGCAGGTAATAAAACCATTACAAACGATGTTTAAAGGAACGCCGATAAGCCTATTTACAATAGAGGGGTGAGTCGACATAGTCGTAAGACTACGTGGGTGTCTCCTAAAGGTCTCCCACTATAGCAGTGAATAATTGATCTACAAATTTTTGGTACACCAATGGGTTCCCCAATTAGTCCAATTTTGGCAATGATTGTTATGGATTGTTTATTAGATGCTGTTATACCTAAATTACCTTCAAAATTCCATTTATTTTTAATATGTTGTGACATTATTTGTTCAATCCTAATGATAAGGTAGATATTACTTTAAAGATATTTAATTCGTATAATAATCATTTACAATTCACTGCTGAATTGGAAAATGATTGTTATGTACCTTTTTTTTGATACCAAGTTATAAGATCAGAGAATACATTATCATTTTAGAGTGGTATCAAAAACCAAACATCTTCTGGTAGATTTATTAACTTTTACTCTAATCATCCTATAAATCAGAAATATAATACTGTGATGCTATGAAGAACAGAATTACACAAATTAGCGACACAAGAATTCTTAACGACAATTTAAAAAAAGTTATTTAAATTTTTTTTCCAATAACGGCTACCCTAAAAATATTCTTTTCAAAATTAATTTACTCTCCAAATTCCTTACATGAACATATAAATACTAATACAACTACCACTTTAAATATTATAAATTACCTTTCGTAGAAGGTTTAACTAATAAAGTAATTAAACATTTTAAAGATTTTAATAATATCAAAATTGCGAAGGTATAATATAACAAACCATATAGAACAATCTTTACAAAAACTAAAGACAAGATACCAATTCTGGACCAAATGATTTGGTATATATATTCCTTGTCGTGATTGTCAAGGTGTTATATTGGTCAAACTTCTCAAATGCTAAAGAATAGAATAACCCAATATAAAAGTGATAGTCCGTATAGGTAACGTTCATGTGCCTTGTCTTTACATTTTCAAAATTTAGACCACAATTTTAATTATGATAACTAAAAATTCTTGATGTTGAAAGTAATTACAAAAAACGATTATTTCTAGAAATGGTTCATATTAACATAATCAAAATTCTATTAATTTCAAAACAGACACAAATCAACTCAATCATATTTACTGCAACATTTTAAAAAATACATAGTAACATTACCTGTTTACAAAAATGTTATTTGACTTTTAAAAATTCTAAATTTAAAATACGTTTTAATTTGATTATTATATTTGAACTTTGTAAGTATTATTTTAAATATTTTAATACATTGGTTCATATTCTTTTATTAATATTGTAGATGTCCTCCTGAGGAAGTCATAAATATATGACGAATATTGAGGCTATTTAGCAGTTTATTTTAAAGACCGTTTACCCATATAGCTTAATTTATTCTTCGATATAACATTTCATATATAGTAAGTGGCAGCGGTGATCATTCAATGTTTTATGTTCCTACTACTTGTCATGAAGTATTTAGAATTATTCACAGTTTAGCTAATAAAAAATTAATTGTCTGAATTTCTTGCGTGTGCTATCAACGAATCTGTGATTGCAAGTAATTTCCATGCTCTCAAATCCGCAAGTTCTCTCTATTACATAAAAGAGTGATCCCACAAATTTGAAAATTATCCCCAATTTCACTTTAAGTGTATTTTCTAAATTTTTAAGAAAATAATCTCTTAACAGATATCTTCTTATTTTGACAAATATCATTAATTTTGATAGTCAATATGGTTATAGGCTGACATTTACAGAAACTGCTATAGTGACTGCATTCAACATATTATGACCAAATGGATGCCGTGTATTTGTAGTTTGTATTTTATTGATCTAACAAGAGTTTTTGACACAGTTAGATGCTCATTTGGTCCGAAAGTTGAACAAATTAGGTATTCCTGGTATTTTTAATCAATGATAGTCTCTTTTTTGAGCGATAGAAAGATATTGTAAACATAACAATGTAAAGTCTGAAACATATCCTGTCAATGTAGGTACACCGCAGTTAGTGTAATGGACCTTTAATTTGTTTGTTATTTATTAATGATCTCCCAGTTATATCTTCTGAAGGGAAAATTTTTTGTATTGCGACGATGCTCTTGCATTGTCGTAAGTAGTGACAGTTTAATTTTGAAAAAAGTGATACAGTTTTGGTGAATTGAGAGAAGGTGTTCTGCTAAAAAATTAATGCTAAATCATGAAACGGTTTTGTTGAATTTTTCAATAAATAGGTATTCTTATTTTTCATTTAATGATGAAAAAATAATTTCTCGTCAACTTGCAATTTTTAGGTATTATTTGGATGTATTTAGCGTGGGACGATCTACTGAGAGAATATGTGTTAGGCTTCAAAAAGCCTATTATGTCCTTAGTTCACTCAAATCTGTCTTGATATTAATTTATTTGATATTATTACGCATTTGTGCATTTGCTTGACTATGAATATTGTTTGGGGCAGGCGGGTCATAAGTCGTGCGTTTGATGCAAATCTTACGATGCTGTTTGATTTACCTTTTATAGTTCGTACAGAACAACTTTTACAACACATGGCTTTTGACCGAACTTCCATCCTATATCTAAACTTTTAATTCACTTCATATCAATTTGAAAGTTCCGACTTTTGCTCGCGTCCATGGACTCACCGACATAGAAATAATATTTGTTTTAAAAGATATTCACTCTTTCTATAGAAAATCATAATTCCCAAGTTTTGCAGTTTCATATCTATGCAACAAGTTAACCTGTATCAGAACTTGACCCTAATGAATTTAACGAACATTAAACTTATGTTATTTGAGGATGCTTTATGATTGGATGATTGAAACGATTTGATACATCTAGATATTGAGATTATTTGTAATTCTCTTTTACTGTTTGTTACATATACTTGTAGTATATATTACTTTATTTTATATTATTATATTATGAAGTAAAATAAATATTATTGAGACGCCTACTAACTGCTGTGGTTTTTTTGGCGAATAAGTATCTTCTATCTGTATTATTTATTTAATATAAATATATATTTTGGGTTTTATGTGTGTATAAAATGTATGTTATGATTACAAAATAGCTAATTAAGAGTTAATTTTTGTTAATGATACTAAACATTGATCTTCTTACGAAAAATAAACAAAACTCATAAAAGATCTACATGTTAATGACCCCACTTCCTGCTACAAATGTTTCATAAGTTTCATCCAAAGCTACGATTACACAGTGGTAAAGTCTCCTTGGAAGTAAAAAGATTTGAGTTAGATTATATCATATATCACTGCGTCTTTTATTTGAATTTCCAGTTTGTTATTCTGCCAAAAAATGAACTTCGCAAATTTGTATTTCAATCACTGTCCAACGTATAAAATTATGGCTAATTGTTTAACTAGATACGGGCACTTTTGCAGATGGAAAGATCATAAGGAGACTATCTTGGATGTAGGCTGTGGAGACGGCAAGGTAACTGAAAAATGTTTGTATCCTTACGCGAAGGATCACGTAGAAAAGTTGGTGGCTATAGACAAGGACAATGAAATGATTAAATTCGCAAAAGCGCACAGTCAAATAAGAGAATTCGTATCGTTCTTACGGATGCGCATGAGAGAAGACTACGAACAAATTTGAAAGTCGATTCGATAAGATTTTAACCTTCGCGGTGGCTCAGTGGTTCCCTGATAATACGTAAGATGATAAAAAAAACAAAAATTATAGATTTCATAACTTCATACAATTCTGTTACAGCTAATTTTTTCTGAATCTGCGCAAAATGCTCAA